>JAABOM020060730.1:0-11638 GCA_011800125.2 Solanum clarkiae
GTATCTTGGTATTCATGTATGTAACCAGATTTGGAAGTGACTATGTATGGAATCATATGAACATGTCAAGGAATGGATACACCATTAATAGTTGTGTCGGAGTTGGTAAGTGCCTTTATGTTCCAAGGGAGGATCTATGTTTCATGCCAAATGATACGAAATTAAATAACCTTACATACCTCGTCGTTGGACCTCTTTGCTATTTCAAAACAACCTTCCCTTCCTTCAAACAGTTATCTACAATATAATAGGTGATAAAACTAGTATTATCAGCCAATATACACACCTTGGAAGCCCAATTACATAACAAAATAACACTCGGGCACCAAAAGGTAATTATAAACCCTAACGTGTTCCTTCAACCTTTCCGCTCCTTAATCATATTTTCTCATATACATTAGCATGTACACATCATGTACAGCCTATTTTAAGTCCATAACAGTCTTACAACAGCCCAAAAATCACAACACATCACAATTCCATGCAATCTAAAAATGGACAGCATAACGTTACTTTCCTTCGCTACCTTTCGACGCGAATAACTCCAAACCTATTCCAAATTTAACCAAACTATTCCAGTAATATTTACACATATAAACAGACCTCAAATAGTATTATAACATCAGTTAAGAAGTCATGAAGGATGTGAGCTAATATCTTTACACACAACAGTCCGCAAATTCTAATCAACATAACGCTTAAGATAACTCGGTAAACGCGCTTGTTAAATGAAACCAAAATCAGGACAGAAACCTTAGGGTGATGTTTATAACTTAACCCATGTCAATAAAACCAAGTTCTATTCAAAATATAACTTAAAAGCAGTAGAGAAATCACCAAAACAAAAGCAAAAGGTGCAACAACTTTCCGCACAGAATCTGTCCAACAAATTTCAGCAGCGTAGCTTGCATCTATTTCATGTTTTTCATGATAAAACCATAATAAACACAAGTACAAACTTACTTATAATTATATTCAAGGTATAGGGCTTGTATAAGAACCCTAGTACAGTTTTTTAGCTGCTTTGCAAAGTGAAGAAACGTTGAGAGAACTTTAGAGACAATTCTGATTTTTTTTGTGCAAGTTTGAGAATGAATTGAGAGCTGCTTTGGGGCCCTTTATATAGGGATATTAGGCCAACTTTCTCTTGAATTCTTGACTGACATATACCATACATAATCAAGTAGCTTACCCGCCAGCTTGACCCTCATAGTTGGGCCTTTTTGGAGCACCAACTTGATGGACTTGGGCTGCCAAAATTTTTCAGATTTTGTTATTTTTGGTTTGGGCCCAATTTGCTAAGTGTTTTAGATTGTCTTTGGGCCCTTTTAATACCTCTCTAGGCTTAACATATAGTCCATTTATGATTCCAAAACATGGCACAGAGTTACACCATTAACAAGAACTTTATTCCTAATCGAACATGGATAATTTCGACGTCGAGCCTCATCTCCGTTAGGTTCGCGATTTTGAGCTAAGCAAGTAGCTGACTCACCTACTTGCTTCCTAAGTCCTACAAGCACCTTAATTTCTCTCACTACATTTTAAGTCCGTAATCCCCTCACTTCGACACAAAACATGTATACACTTGACCCTCTAAAGCACTAGACGCACATATAACCCATTAACACGAGATTCAAACACTTTTGAAAACTTGCGCTAATTTAACAAAATCATGTCATATCTCTTTTGTATAGTATTAATATGGTATGGTATGGGGTGTTGCAATATATACACTCCTTTCGTCAACATATATAGATTTCCTTTCATCATTATTCCATCATCTTTTTATCATATTTCATCATCATATAGTCATTCAACTCATAAGACATGCATTGGCCTTCAATTCCTCAAGAACCCATAATCGAATATTTTATCAAACACTTAGAGGGTGTGTAATGCTAGTGTAAAATCATGCAATTGAAGAGTAAAATCATACTAGAAAAATAGTATAAATCAATCAATAGATACTTGGTAACACCCTCAAGAAATATAAATCAAAACCATTCATCAATTTTCACAATATACCTTATATTCATAGCTCCAAACATAGTAAAACAGTTATAATTTCATAAACACGAACACAATATGCAGTGAATTTCATAATAAATAAGACCCATAAATAAATCAACTTTAAATCATGCAATTTTGAGTAAAAAGAGCTTGGGTATCATGGGTGAAAGGAATCCATGAAAGAAACCCACATGCCTTAGCTTTGGAGATAATCTTGATGAAGAGTGGAGATGGAGACTTGAAGCTTGGTTGAATTCCTTAAGATCTGGAGAGGGTTTGGGCACTTGAATCTTAAAAGAAATATAAGCCTAAGTGTTCGAGTGAGTATTGGGGAATGTTCTGAATGTTCTTAGGGCGAAATGAAATTACCCCAAAAAGTGCCCAAAAATGTGTCTCGGAAGTTCCCAGAATCGTAATTTTCATCTATCTCAAAATCCATGCGCGACATAAAAAAATTTGACTTCATATTCTTATTTAAGGGGTCATTTTGAGTGGAAAATGGGTCTAACCCCTTTTTAAGAGCAAAAGATTATTAATTTCCAAATACCTTTTCACGCCCCTGGCTCGGTGAACCAAGGGCGCGCACTAGTGTAATTTTACTGGCTAGTTTTGACTTTGGTCCAAGACTTTTAAGTCTTGGGCCTAAATGTTCCCAAACGTGAAAATACCTATAGTTAGCCATTTTTCACCTGCATATCATTCTAAACATTCTCCAATACCCATTCAACCACTTAGCCAAATATTTTACTCCTAAACTCAAGTCTCAATGCCCTCTCCGGGTCTAAGCATTTCTTCTAAAGCTTCAATTCTTCATCTGCATTTTTCATCAAGTTCATCTCCAAAGCTAAGGTAAGTGGGTTTCTTTCATAGGTTCCTTTCACCATTATACCCAAGCTCTCTTTACTTAAAATTGTATGATTTAAAGTTGATTTTATTCTTGGGTTTTATCTATTGTGAAAATCATTGTACAATATATTGGGATTCATGAAATTGTAACTGTTTTACCATGTTTGGGCTATGAATATAAGGTCTATTGTAACATTTGTTGAAGGGTTTTAATGTATATGGGTTGAGGTTGCTACCAAGTATCTATTGAAGGTTTTACCTTGCATTTACTGGCTGATTTCACTTTTGAATAGCATGATTTTATGTTAGCACTACACACCCTCTAAGTGTGAGATAAAATGTCCGGTTATAGATTCTTGAAGAATTGAAGGTCCAATACATATCTTATGAGTTGAATAATTATATAACAATGAAATAATGATGAAATGATGATGAAAGTAATGTATGTATATGATGACTATACGATGATGAAAGGGATGTGTGAATATGATGAGTATATGATGATGAGAAACATATATGGCTATGATGACTATGTGATGATGGGATGAATGTATAGATGTATATATGATATTATCTCTATAGTGTTGGGGATGACAAAGCCTAGCTCGGAGGGGAGGGTTTGTAGGCCCGAGTAATCTATTGAGGGGTTGGTACCTCGATCACCAACCCTGGGGGATGGTAGGCCTGGGTAACATTGTTGGGTATTGGTACCCATCAATCTTGTTGGGGGGTTTGTACTTAATCAACCTTGTTGGGGGTTTGTACTCCATCAACCTTGTTGGGGGTTTGTATTCCATCAACCATGTTGGGGGTTTGTACCCATAAAACCGTTGGGGGAGGGTTTATACTCCATCAAACTCATGAAGGAGTTTGTAACTCATGTGCCTCTCCAAGGAGGTCATAGGCCTTGGATTTCATGAAGAATGATCACTCCCTACACATGTGTTATGTTCTATGAAAGTATGATTTACTTTAAGCATCTTCTATTCATGTTATTTGCCATATGCTCATCCATTGACTAACTAAGCATTTCAATTATGATACCTACTTATTGTTGCATTGCATCCTACATACTTAGTGCATTCAAACATACTAATGCATACTCAATGCCAACGTGATGTCATCATGTAGAAATCGGTGTACCGCTTGATCATCCCCCTATTTCACGTGGCTAGTATGACATCTATCAAGCTTGTTGGTGTGTCCTCCATTCTGGGGACGTTACATATGATCTCTTTCTATGTATTAAGACTTTCTCCCTTGACTTATGTATTGACTATAAGGGTGAGCCAGATTGCTTTGTCTTGGCCCCCGCTCTTAACTATATAGTAGAGGTGTTGTTGGATATGTTATGTATCTATGCTATGAGCTTTGACTCTATTGAATCTTACTGTCCATGATGTGGAGGTTTCCCCTTAGTCCCTTTACGCTTGCTTTTAATCATTCATTGATAATTTATTGCTTCCGTGACTAAGGATGTGTAATGATATGTTAAGAGGCTTGCTTGGGGTCCCTTTTGAGTCCCCCATGCACCGAGTCACGTTTAGGCCCTAGGCTTAGGTCGTGACAAACTTAGTATTAGAGCACTAGGTTGTTAGACCCTCGGAGTCCAACAGACAACGTTGATTAGAATCTTATTCATGGTTGTGTTGTGCACCGCAACTATGAGACATTCTAAGAAATGTTTCCCTTTTTCATATTCTAAGTCATGCTATAGATTTAAAGTAAGGTTTTCCCCCAAACGATTATATTTTGCTATGCTAGATCCGGCCTAATACTAGGGGAGGACGCGCCCACATAACCGAGGAGCAACTGACCAATGGAGAGCTTAGGGATGCTCTTACCTTGCTTGCACAAGTGGTGGCTAATCAAGCTAACGAAGGGGCCCCAGCCCCTCATCCTCTTACACCAGCTTCTAAGGTGAGAGACTTCATGAGAATGAATCCCCTGAAATACTATAGGTCAAAGGTAGATATGGACCCTTAAGAGTTTATTGATGAGGTCTACAAAATATTAGCTATCATGGGGGTGAGGTTGGAAGAAAAGGCAGAGTTGGCGGCCTACCAATTAAAAGGGGTAGCACAAATATGGTACAACCAATGGAAAGAAGAGAAGTGAGTCAACTATGTGGTGCTTTGGGAAGAGTTTAAGGTGGCTTTCCTTAATTGATTCATCCCTCTTAAGCTTAGGGAAGCTAAGTTGGTGGAATTTATGAATTTGAGACAAGGGTCAATGAGTGTGAGGGAATACGCCCTCAAGTTCAACCATCATTCAACGTTTGCTTCTTACTTGGTTGCCAACCCTTGTTGAGAATGAACAAATTTGTGATGGGTGCTTTCAACTTGTTAGTGAGGAATGTCGGTCCGCCATATTTATTAATGAAATGGACTTGTCACATTTAATGACCTACGCCTAACAAATGCAAAAGGAGAAATTGAGGAAGATAAGTGGTCATGAGGCCAAAACAGCCTATTTCGAGTGTAAGTTCCAAAGGGGTTGCCGGTTCCACAAAGGCCAACGGTCTTCTCATGCTTTTCAAAAGAGGGTTGTCAATGATTTTCTAAGGGCCTAAGGTGTGAAGGATGTGACTCCTATTGATGTGTGCCCGAAGTGTGGTAAGGGTCATAGTGGCCCATTTTTGAGAAATACCGACGCTTGTTATGGTTGTGGGGAAATGGGTCATAAGGCGAAAGATTGCCCTCGTAACCACAACAAAGGCAAGGAGGTTCATCCAAAAGGTGCTAATGCAGTCCAATTGGGGAGAGGTGGCTGACAAGATGGTGTCCGAAGGCTCAACCAATTTTATGCTTTGCATAGGAGGCAAGGGGTTGAGAAAGTCCCTGATGTTGTTATAGGTATGTTGAAAATCTTTGACTTTGATATGTATATATTGATTGATCCGTGTGCCACTCTTTCTTTTGTTACCCCTTTTGTTTCTTAAAAGTTCCATATTGACCCCGAGTTGTTGCATGAGTCATATGAGGTGTCTACTCCTACTGATACATCTATTATTTCTAGAAAATTTTATAGAAGTTGTCCTATGTGCATCTTGCATAAAATCTTGCCTTGTGGTCTTGTTGAGTTAGATATGGTTGATTTTGATATTATTCTTGGGATGGATTGGTTGCATGCATACTATGCTTCTATTGATTGTAGAACCCGTAGGGTTAGATTTCAATTTCTAAATGAACACGTCCTTGAGTGGGAAAGCCAAGAGGTGGTGTCCAAGGGTAGATACATCTCTTGCATTAAAGCCCATAACTTGATCTCCAAGGTGTGTCTTTATAATCTTGTGAGGGTTAGGGATGTGGAGTCTAAAATCCTTCTCATAGAGTCGATTCCAGTTGTAAATGAGTTTCTTGGTATCTTCCCAAATGACCTTCTTGGTGTTCCTCCCGAAAGGGAAATAGACTTTGTTATACACTTTCTTCCCGATACTCAACCCATTTCCATTCCCCCTTACCGTATGCCCCAAGTGGAGTTGAAGGAACAATTAAGGACTTGTTGGAGAAGGGATTTATTAGGCGTAGCCAATCACCTTGGGGTGTACCTGTGTTGTTTGTAAAAAAGAAGGATGGATCCCTTAGGATGTGTATTTACTACCAATAACTCAATATGGCCACATCAAAAATAGGTATCCTCTTCCAAAAATTGATGATTTGTTTGACCAATTGCAAGGGGCTAGCCATTTCTCTAAGATTGATCTTTAGTCTAGGTATCATTAAGTGAAAATGAGGGATTGTGATATTCCCAAGATGGCCTTCTAGACTAGGTATGAATATTATGAATTTGTAGTGACGTCATTTGGGTTGACCAATGCATTGACCATCTTTATGGACTTAATGAATATGATTTTTAAACCATACTTGTATTCCTTTGTTGTGGAATTCAGTGATGACATTTTGATCTATTTTTATGGTGAGGAGGACCATAGGGCTCATTTAAGGGTTGTGTTGCAAAGATTGAAGGAAGAGAAATTGTATGTTAAATATGAAAAGTGTAAATTTGCCTTCCTAGGACGTGTGGTGTTGGGGGATAGTATTAAGGTGGATCCAAAGAAGATAGATGTGATTAGAAATTGGCCTAGACTATTGACCCCGCCGGTCAATAGGAGTTTCTTGGGCTTAGCGGGCTACTATCAGAGGTTCGTGAATGAGTTCTCTTCTATTGCTTCTCCTATGACAAAATTGACTCAAAAGAAGGCCAAGTTTGTGTGGTCCAATGAGTGTGAAAGGAGTTTCCAAACATTGAAAGATAAGCTTGTGTTCGCTCCTATATTGTCACTATCGAATGGACTTGAGGGATTTGTTGTGCATTATGATGCTTCTCGGAATGGTTCGGGTTGTGTGTTGATGCAAAATGGCAGGGTCATAGCCTATGCTTCTAGACAACTCAAAGTGCATAAAAGGAACTACCCTACCCATGATCTTGAGTTACCCGTCGTTCTGTTTGCATTAAAGATTTGGCGTCATTACTTGTATGGGGTGCTTGTTGATATGTTCACCGATCATAATAACCTCCAATATGCCTTCACTCAAAAGGATCTCAACTTGAGGCAAAGGAGATGGTTAGAACTTCTTAAGGACTATGATATGAGTGTGCATTATCATCCCGGTAAGGCAAATGTGGTGGTGGATGCTTTTAGTAGGGTGTCTATGGGTAGCCTAGCTCATGTTGATTGTGGTGATAAGAAAATGGCTAGGGAGGTACATCGATTAGCTAGATAGGGTGTTAGGTTAGAAGAGGTTGGTAATGGAGATATTGTTGTTGTTGATGGTTCTACGTCTTCCTTGGTTGATGAGGTGAAAGAAAAGCAAGATCTTGATTCCTTCTTGTTAGAATGGGCTTTGATTTCATTTAGGTTATGGTTGATAGGATGACAAAATAGGCTCACTTTCTACCAATTAAAACAACATATAGGGTTGAAGATTATGCAACGTTGCACGTTCGTGACTTGGTAAGGTTGCATGGGGTTCCCTTGCTCATCATATTGAGTCGCACGGCACAATTTGCTTCACATTTTTTGATGTCCTTTCAAAGGGGTCTTGGTACTAAAGTTAAACTTTCTATGACCTTCCACCCTCAAACAGATGGCCAAGCCGAGATGTCTATCCAAACCTTTGAGGATATGCTTAGAGCATGTGCCATGGAGCTTAAAGGTAGTCGGATGATCATCTTCTGTTAATTGAGTTTGTCTACAATAATAACTATCATTCTAGTATCGGTATGGTTCCATTTGAGGCTCTCTGAGGGAGATGTTGGCACCGGTTGGTTGGTTTGGAGATGGTGAGGTAGCTTTCTTGGGACTAGATCTGGTTATGGAGACTCTTAAGAAAGTTAGGATGATTAGAGAAAGGTTGAAGATGGCCCAAAGTCGCCAAAAGTTCTATGCTGATATGAATAGAAGGGATCTTGAATTCCATGTTAGTGATTGGGTTAATTTGAAGGTGTCAACCATGAATGGTGTGGTCCATTTTCATAAGAAGGGAAAATTGAGCCCAAGATATGTGAGTCCTTATAGGGTGATGAGAAGAGCTGGAAAAGTGTCGTATGAGTTGAAATTGCCTAGAGAAATGGAATTGGTTTATCCAGTGTTCCATGTGTCCATCTTGAGAAAATGTGTAGGTGATCCGAATGCCATTGCATCTATTGATGTCATGGGTTTTATGGAGAATAATTGTCACGACCCAAGCCTAGGACCCAGACGTGACACGACGAATGGGAAACCTAAAGGAACCCTAAACAAGCCTCTTAACTTATTATTACATATCATTGGTCGTGGAAGTATATGAAAGACATAAAAAGTAAGAATATGGGCAGTGGGACTAAAGGGAAATCTTGCATGATATCATAATCAAGAGATAAGTAGTCAAAGCTCATATCGTAGATATATAGCATGTCCAAAAAACACTTTTACTACATAGATAAGAGTGCAGCCCAAGACAAATCAGCCGGGCTCACCCTTATAGTCAAAATAGAACATGAAGAAGAGTGTGTCAATACATAATAAGAGAAACATAGATAAACATCCACGGAATGGAGGACTCACCAACTTACTTGAGTAGTACCGAACTAGGAACATGGAAGAGGAGGACGATCAACTTGGGCTATGGTTCCTACATGGGTGATATCATGTAGGCAAGAGTATGCGTTAGTACATTTGACTATACTATGTATGTAGGATGCAATGCAACATGAGATAGACATCATAATCAAAATGCATAACCATAGGCAATAGGCATAATATAACAATATGACATGTTTGATCAATGCTTAAGTAAAATAAGCTTAAGTAACTCATGTTTATATAGGGTATCATATGTGTAGAAGAGACCAAGCAATATTTCTAAAGTACAGACCCCTTGGTAGGTTGATGATGATCTCTCCCAATCACCCTGGTGTTGTGGTACAAACTCCTCACATGGTTGGTGATAATCTCACCTTATCACCCTGGTGGTGAAGTACAAACTCCTCACATGGTTGATGAGTATAAACCCCCATCTAGGTGATCAAGTCACTATCCCCTTGATTGGCTATCAAGGTACTAACCCCCTCCCCCAAATAAGGTTATCCGAGCTCTTAGTCCCCCTGGGTCGGGCATGGTCTAACGCAACACTTTATATAGAGTTTATCCTATACATAACCTCTGTTCAACATCATATATTCATTCATATCATATCTCATACTTCAGACCTTCAATTTGTCAAGAAACCACATCCGGACATTTTATCAAATACTTAGAGGATGTGTAGTGCTAGTATAAGACCATGCAATTCAATAGTGAAATCGTACTCATAAATTAAATATAAAAGCTTCAATAGATACTTGGTAACACCCTCAAGCAATAAACATAAAAAAAGCTTCACCAATCCTTTCAATAGATCTTAGATTCATAGCTCAAAATATGCTAAAACAGTCCCAATTTCATATGCTCAAACATAGTGTGCAGTGATTTTCATAATAATCAAGAACCATGAATAAATCACCTTTAAATCATGCAATTTCTAAGAAAAGGAAGCTTGGTCATCATGGGTGAAAGGAAACCATAAAAGAAACCCACATATCGTAGGTTCGGAGAAACTCTTGGTGAATATTGAAAATAGAGACTTGGAGCTTAAGCGAAATCCTTAGATCCAGAAGGGGTTTTGGGACTAGAATCTTGAGAGAAATATTAGTCTAAGTGTTTGAGTGAGTATTAGGGAATGTTTAGGATGATATGAGGCTGAAATAAGGCTAAGTACAAATATTTTCACGTGTGGGAAAACTTAGGCCGAAGACCCAAATCCTTGGACCCGAAACAGAAAAATAACCAAAATAACACTGGGGCTTGTTGCACCGCAAACACAAATTTAACACTGGAAATTACAACTTTGAAATTTCAGATTTTTCTATGGTTGCTCTAAAATTTGGGTTAGACCCATTTTTCACTTAGTTTTTCCACTGAACAAGAATATGAAGTCAGAGGCACATTTTTGGGGTCGTTTCAATAATTCGACCAACGACGAGGTTCCAATTTAGATTTTGGATTGACAAATGAAGAAATTGAGGAACAAAGAGGTGGCTTCTGTTAAGGTCCTTTGAATGAATCAACAAGTTGAGAGTGCTACTTGGGAGGCCAAAACAAATATGCAAAAGCAACATCCCTACCTTTTCCACTCCACTCAAACATAAGGTATTGATCTAAGTCTTTATGTGATCTCAAGTCTTAAGTTCATCCCTCACGTCACTGCATATGTTCATGTTTAATTTGACTAAGTTCATGACGAACTTACAATTATGATGAGATTTTTGAAATAATGTTTAAGTGCATTGTTGCATCCATATGTGGGCTAAAATTGTCCTATTTATGTCTCTCATATACATTTCTTTGACATTCGAGGATGAATGTACCCAGGGGAAAATATTGAAAGGACCCCAAAAAGTACTCGAAAATGTGTGTTAGAAGAGCCTGAAATCGTAATTTCTATCTATCTCAAAATCTGTGCGTGGTATCGAAAATATGACTTCATATTCTTGTTCAGGGGGTCATTTTGAGTCAAAAATGGTTCTAATTCAAATTTAAGAGCAAATGATTAGCAATTTCTATAATACCCCACACCTTACCATACTAGTACAATTCAAATTAAACATGACATGGTTTGGTCAAACTACCGCTAATTTTCAAAAGTGCTTGAATCTCGCGTTAATGAGCTATATGCGCATCTAGTTCTTAAGTGGGTCGAGTGTATACATGTTTTGTGTCAATTGAGGAGGTTACGACCTTAATATGAACTAAGATAATTGAGGTGCTTGTAGGACTTAGAAGCTAGCAGGTGAGTCACCTACTTGCTTAGCTCAAATTTTGTAGTAAAACGGGACGAGGCTCGACGTCGAAATTGTCTAAGTTCGATTATGAATAAAGTCCGTGTTAAGGGTTTAACTTTCGTCCATATTTTAGTATCATAAATGGGCTATATGATCATCCCAATAAGTATAATAAAAAGGCCCAAAGAAATCCCAATACACCTAGAAAATTGGGCCCAAGACCAAGTAAGAAAAGTTGGCAAAATAGGGAGCCCAAGTCCATCAACTTTGAGACCCATTTTGGCCTATGTTTATTGGACAAGCTGCTGGATAAGCAGCTTATTAATGTGTGGTGTAATATGGTAAAAATACCAAGAGAATATCGGCCAAAGTAGTAGTATAAAGAGTGGTCATAAGACGCAAATATCCATTCACTTTTAACTTGGAAAATTTCTGCTTTCTCCCAACTTTATTGTTCTTCTTTCTTCACCTTGCA
>JAABOM020060731.1:0-11635 GCA_011800125.2 Solanum clarkiae
TTGGTCTTGAAATTTTTGACTTAGGGGGGTATTTATAGACCCCCAAGTCTTAAAATTTGCCCATAAGGGCCTCATGTGGGTTAGGCATTTAATTAGGTCCCAAACTTTTATAATTTAATCCAATTAGGGACTTTCGAAACAAATTTTCAATTTACACTTCCTAAAACACACAATTAAAATATTTACGGGGTCTAACATACTGCCCACAAACCATAGAGAAGTTACTAAAACAAAAGGCAAGTGTGCAACAACTTTCTAAACACATGCTGTCCAAATTTTCTTGCACAAATATACTAGCATATACTTCTTATTTTTTGTAATAAAACCATACTAAATGCATATATAAACTTACTTACCACTACCTTAAAGGTGTAGGTCTTCTCCAAGAACCCTAGAAGTTCCTTTGTGGCTGCTTTGCTAGGTTAAGAAAGTGTAGAGAGAAAGTTGTGAAAGCTGAAAGTTTTCCAAGTCTAAGAATGACTTGGAGGTGCTATATGTAAGCCTTTTTAAAGGGGATTTTGGCCGACTTTCTTGAGTGGTTTAAGACTTGTATTATTAAGGTGGTGATGCAGCAATTTGGCCCTTTTACTTGGGCCTAATTGGGTTCAAATTAGTTGGGCCTTGGCTGCCTATTTTTTCTCTCTTTCTCTTAGTTAGTTTTGTCCCAAATTATTAAAGAAATTGTTACATCTTTGGTCTCTTTTAATATCCTCTTGGGATGAAAATATAGTCCATGTGTGATGCTAAAACATGGGCCAAGTTACACTCTTAACACAAACTTTATTCATAATCAGACTTGGACAAATTTGACATTGGGCCTTGTCTCCATTTAGCTAGCAATTTAAGCTAAGCAAGTAGGTGGCTCACCTACTAGCATCTTAATCCTACAAGCACCTCAATTCTCTTACTTCATTTAAGGTCGTGATCTCCTCAATTTGACATAAAACATATATACACTCGACCCTCTTAAGCATTAGACATACATATCACCCTTTAATTAAAAATTCAAGTACTTTTAAAAATTGATGCTAATTTGATCAAACCATATCATGTTTCATTTTCATAGTACTAGTATTGTAAGATGCGGGGTGTTACAGAAGGGTATTGATAATACTCTCTAAAAAGGTTATACCATAAGGTGAGTAGGGGTCATTTGGCCCATTTCATGAAGGTTGATACAAAAGGGTTTGAGTATGTTTCTCATATTTAGTTTATATTCCTTGATCATGATTTACTAGCATGTTTTGCCTTAAGCATTGAGCATGCATGCCATATTGATGTTACACCTAACCTTTGCTTATAATTATGCATTTCGATTATGTTACCTATCTCTTGCTAGTGTTGCATCCCACATACTTAGTACATTCAAACGTACTGACGCATATTCTATGCTTATATGATGTTACCATGTAGGAACCGGAGCTCCTATTGATTCTACATGTGGCTAGATGGATTGTTCAAGTTAGACTTGGTGAGTCCTCCATTCCGGGGATAATGACTATTCTCTTATGTTATGTATTAAGACTCTCTTTCGTTTATTGTATACTTATCACCATGAGGGTGAGTCCAGTTGCTTTGTCTTGGACCCCGCTAAGTATCTATGTTTAGAGGTGTTGTTGGACAAGTTATGTATTATCTTTGAGCTTTGACTCATCTAAGTTATTTAAGTATTAAACTCTCTCTCTCTCTTTCTCTCCCTCTCTCTCTCTCTCTCTCTCTCTCTCTCTCTCTCCCTTAGTCCCAATTCCCCTTGTTCATGTTTCTTATGTTGTTTTATATTTCTTCCACGTCCAAGAATGTTTAATGATATACTATGAGGTTTGTGGTTCCTTTAGGTTCCCCATTCGCCAGTCACATCTAGGCCCTAGGCTTGGATCGTGACAGAAGAATATAACTTGTCACAAGAAAATGTGAAAAAGTATAAACGAGTTAGATAGAGGAAGTGGGGCAAGTGGGTGTCAGAGCTTCGAGACCCAAGAACAAAAAATCGAGTTTGGTTAGGAACATTCAACACTAGTGAAGAAGCTGCTTTGTCTTATGAAAAAACAATCATTGAAATAAGAGGTGCTAATGTTGTGACAAACATCCTTAAGCCTCGACCAAGAGACCCACCACCAATGGAAATCAACTTCGTAAACCCACCACCAAAGGATATCAATTTCATGAACCTATCATCTTTTTCCTCACATGATGCTAGGGTTGAGAAATAATTTGCTATTTTATTATACATTAACTAAATTATGTTAATGAAATCTAGTTAACTCCCAATTTATTGGGATACTTTCTTTTAACTTAAACTATAAGTGAAGTACCAGGGTTCTAAGATGTAAAAGTGAAATTTGTTTGTGTATGAGCAACCTCTCTTTGAATACTAATTTGTCACATATATTTTGTCCATTTCTCTTTATAGTTAGGTAGTCTAGATCCTGTCATTTTCAAGAATATATGTTTTGGTTTAGTCTCTTAATATAACTTAAGTCTTAATCTCCATCCTTTAGAAGTTGACAGAATATAATTTGTACACAGTGGTTTAGTCAAGTGTAGTGTTACTAGAATCTCTTTCTTTACTAATCTTTATTTTTTTTTATATGAATCAATCCTCCAACGAGTCCTCTGAATTCAACTCAACTTTCATGCATTTTGGGTTGGGAAGGACCCCAATATAATAATAGCACATTTTTGCTTCAGCGTCTGTAACTCAATCAAGCAAAATAGAGAATTTGGGCTTAAAATGCAAGAGTGGACAAGAAAGAGCAAATTTTGGTTGAAATTTAATTCTCCTTTCTACTTTGTTATGGCGGAATTAGAAAATTTTTTCATAGGACAATTATGAAGAAAAATAATACAAAAATCTTGTGGTCTTTATAAATTCCTACAACACAAATGGAATATGAAGCCTCTCATCGATACAAAAGTGGAGCAAACACACCGATAGTTCCCCACAGATGAAGGGTGTATATTTTGTTTTTGATTCTAAGTACTGTCAACTTAAAAGTTTTGTCTTGATATTTGTTGTAACTTTTTGATTGTTTTACTGTAAAGTTCTAGAATTTAAAAGGTACTTGTAATGTGTAGTAGAGCTTTATCCAAGATGTAAATATAAGAAGACAACTTTCAAGATATAAGAGTTTTGACAGGTTACTTCATGTATCTTCATGTATCAAAGCATAATTGATCTTTGAAGGCAGTTGTGAGAAAAAATAAAAACACACAATAAAAATCCCCCACCTATTTAACTTGTCCAATTTTCTTTCATATGACTTCTGTTGCCTCTCCTCTTTCACCCCTTGTCTTTAACACTACACGAACAGTGTTGATTACCTAGGGATTTTCATAGGGATAAAACAATGAAATCTCAAGCAATTTGATTGCCTACAGGATTTCTTGACAATTCAAATTCGATGGAAAACTTTCATAGGTAAACTATTACAAGCGGATTTAGAAAATTCCTAGGTAATTTAGTTGTAAAAATAAATTTGCATATATGTTATTTGCAGAATTATTTGCGATAAACAATCAAAATTTTATAAGAATTAATTGGTAAAAATTTCATATGAAACCGAATTTTTTGTGGATTTTCAGGGGAAAAATTAGCAAACTATTCCCCATGAAGATCCCCAAGTAAATCTTAAGAAAATTTGGAGGTAAAAATTACCAATTTTCTTTTCATGCTGATATTTATAAAACTATTTCACAAGAGAAATTCCTATGAAAAACCCTAAGTAAATTCGTAAGAACAAGCTATTGCAAGAAAATTTTCATGAATCGTTAGCATGACATCCCCATAAAAATCCCCAACTAATAATTTACATGTAAAGAACTAGATATGTTTCACAACTCGACAAAAATCTATTCAAAACCTCCAACAATTCTAAAAAATATTATTCAACCACAAGTTTAATGTAAACCGTTACAACCAATAATTAAAAAATATAATTCATAACATCCACATCAACGATGTATGATTCTTAAATGTTCCAAAACAAAACATTCCAAACATGAATCCTCAATAACACTATGAACCATCAAAGGTCAGAATCACTTTCATTCATGTTATTAAGGTCAGAATCACTCTCATTCTCGTTGTCAGAATCACCATCACTTTCATCCTCATCAGCTTGGTTGTCTTCTTGAGATGGTTCTTCATTTGAAGACTGTATGCATACATTTTTAATAAGTCGAATTCATTGCTCATCCTCTTATTTTTGTACCACTCATTCTACAACTAACCCTACAAATCAACATTAGAGGAACTTACTTAGGACTCAATCATCACATCAATTTCTTCTGATAAGGTCGATATTGATTTCTTAGATGCCTTTACAGTTTGATGGAGAGAGCCAGGACCTTTAACTCTGCCTTCTTTCTTTCCACCAACAAATTCCATCAAAATATCCATCTCACTTAATTGAGAAGACTGACTAGTTAAATTAGTTTCTCCTTCCACACTTGTAATGCCCTCAAAGGTCATTTCTGGTTTTTTTTTTAATCAAATTACCATTTTTCCATTCTCAAAAGTTGCCTTTGGTCATTTTGATAGGTCTGAAATCTAGATTGTGAAAATATTGTAAAAATTTGGATTTATGCAAAAGAAAGAGCTTTAAAAGGCTTAAAGTTGGAAATTTGGATTTATGTGGTCATTTTAAGTTTTGAGCTTCAAAATTCTATTTTGTCAATTTTATCAATTCTAAAATGTTGAATCTAGTCTAGGAGAACTTACAAAACTGAATTTGGAGTTAAAACAAAGATTTTAGGCCCAAAGTTGCATTTTTAGTTCATATTGGATCAAAGGTTTGACTTTGATCAATATTCGGTGTTCGGGAGCTCCTGTAAAATTTTTGTCAGTTCCAACTGTTCCAGATTGCGAAACTAACGCTAAAATTTCCCTCGTTATAATTTTTAGAGGTTCTATGAATATTTTGAGTTTTTAGATCCGAAACTAGTTTAAATGATCCTTCTAGGGTTCGAGGCCACGGAAGTTTCAGATTCCAATGCTGACGGTTCCATTGAGGCTGGATCATCATTTCAGGTAGGGTTCTATATTTGGTTTGTATTCACAGGGTCCCAAATGAATTCTAGAGAGTCCAGTTCTTGTTTTATTTGAGCTAAGTTGGTGCATTGTTGTTTCTGGTGCATATGACATCAGTACTCCGCATTTGCGCCTCATAGGGTGCGTTCGCGCAGACCTAGTGGCATAAGCTCTATATTTGCAGGGTGAATGTTTAATCTGTGGAGGGTTATGCCTCTCTAGCTTCCATGTTTGTGGAGCATTGTAGGTGCCTGAACAATGTCTCCGTTTAAAGTACGTGATATAAATCCTTTCTACCATTTTTGACACTTCATTTTTTCTAAGAGAGGATTTTTGAGATTTTGAAAGAAAATAAATTGGGTAACTTTCCAGCGTATTCCAATTATTTCCATTGATTAATTTGCGTTTTAACTTCTAATTTGGGATTTAATAGTGGAAATTTGGGATTTTCGGTACAAAATTTCCTAAACTTAAATCATTGATCTCTTCCTCATCTTAGCTCTATTTTTAAACTGATTTCACCGTTAGATTCCTTATTATGAGTAGAACATTTTTATTCATAAATTTTCAGTGTTCAACTATATTTGTCAGTGTGAGATTTTTTACCATTTGACCCTTTCTCCCTGTATTCATTGATTTTAGTGTCATTAGATTCATTGTGTGATTGTGGTGCTATATTTGAATAGATTGTGACAATTTCGAATATGTTAGGAGGGGAAATCAGTGATTCTTCTTGATTTCGAGACTTTATTTGAGGCAAGTGGACTTCTAAAATTTTGTTAAGTATTAGTGAACCTTGTATTCTCCTATGTGCAAGGAATTCAGTATTTGGGGGTAGAATTCTACCATTCTAGGCTTGATCATGACTTTTCATATAGAATACTTGTTCATATGGCTATATACTGAGTCATAATTTAATTATGAATTCGTAATCTATTTAGTCTTGTGATTCATTTGATGTTGATAATGAGATTGTGCTTATACTGTGATATGATTATATCGAGATATTATTGATAATGAGACACTATTGATATTGGGACACTGACTATATTGAGACACTGATGATATTGAGATATTGATTGCAGTGGGACAATAAGATCATTTTTGTTGATGATATCATAATATGATTGTGATCATGCACCTTCCATCTATTATTATTTCTCCATTGGTACTTGTGATGGCTATGGCCGAGTTGTGGCAAGGTAACAAATGGATTGGTGGTTGAGGTCTCTACCGGTCGAGCCAAGGTAATATATTAGCGGTCTGAGGTCTTTTTTGGATGGGTCTAAGGTCTTTCCCAGATGGGCGAGCATTAGCCGAGGTCTTTGCAAGTAGTGCTCATGGATACATGGTCTATGCGAGACCCCTATGGGTTTCGATCTGAGGCATATATATGGTCAACAGATGTGTATCATAAGGAAGACATGCATCATGATTATTTGATATTGCATTGCATTGTATAAGTCTCATGGAATCTATTCCATCTCATTTCATATCAGATTGATATAGTTGTATCTTATTTATGAGATTGTGTACTTATTGTATCCTTGATCTTGATTTAAGTGTTGGATCTATTTATATATCTGTGGTGTTGAGATACTATGTTATACAATGAGTATATTTATGTTAATGTGATTTATTTATTATATTTTGCTGGGACTTTTCTGAGTGCAAGGTTGTAGTTCGGCAGATTGCGATTGAGATTTAAGGAATTACTTGTGTTCCTCATTGCTTTACCTTAGGTTAGTTCCATTTGCTGAGTACCCTATTGTTTGGTGCTCAGCCCTTGCTGCATTTTTGTAGGTTGTTAGCTCGGTCCATCTTTCTAGACCTTCTTTCTTGTTAGATCAATCTTTCGAATTTCTTGTGACATAGTTGTTTATGTCCTCAGCATGCTTTGAGGATTCCACTTTACATTTTGGTTCTGTTTGAGAACTAGACATTATGCCTTGTATTTCATTTTTTAATTCTAAACATAGAGTCTTGTAGCTTATTTTCTTCTACTTATCCGTATGTTTAGATTGTTATCTTTCGCTTTATACATCTTTGTTACGTTGCTTAGGATTTTGGCTAATTCACCTTGGTAGGTTAGGTTAGTGCCATCACATTAAGATTTCAAGTCGTGACAATTTGGTATCAGAGTCCCAAGTTCATAGGGCTTGCATGTTTACAAGCCCAGTCTAGTAGAGTCTTTAAGATTAGAGTGGAGACGTTCGTTACTTATCCTTGAGAGGCTATCAAGGACGTAAGGAAGCTCTCTTTCATTTCATTCTAATCAATTCATGCACGGGTTTCGTATATGTGTTGAGTGTTCTGTGTCCTTTTGACAGATGACAAGGATTAGAGTTGCTTCTACAACAGGTTGAAGAGAGGCCGCCCTTGATGTTGCTGTTGAGACCCCAACTAGTAGTAGGGGTCATGCCCGAGGACTAGCTAGAGGCTAATGCCAAGGAGCTTCTCTGCTGTGGAAATATGAGAGGTGTATCTACCCTGAGTCAGCTGTAGATCTTAGACAGGAGCAGGTTCCACATGAGTACTATAGCACCTCTACACTAGGATACACTTTTGAGAGTCTTGGGTGTATTGGAGACTTTGGTGCAGGCAGGTAGCCCAGCTGCCACTCCTGGTAATTCACAGACACCGATGAGGGTGCAACCTCAAGATCGGCAGCAAGCCCCCAATGCCTAGGTTCAAGATGAGCAACCATTAGCAACTCTGATTGATGAAATTTCACCAATTTCTACCTTTGCTGATAATGAGCAGCGGAGATATGAGAGATTCCGGAAGATGGACCCACCTCAGTTTCATGGTGGGAAGACTGAGGATGCTCACGTGTTATTAAGCACTTGTAAAGTTTTGTTAGATACCGTGGGACTAGCAGAGATACATAGTGTGAGATATGTCACTCTCCAGATATGTGGGCCAGCCAGGGAGCAGTCGAGGATACAGGATTCCTTCTAGTTGGATCTCCTTAAATGATTTTGGAGACATTTTCTAATGCATTCATGATCGATTTATTCCTTGGAGTATCTGCGAGGAGAGCCAATTAAGGTTTGAGAGTTTGAGGTAGGGCTCCATGACTGTTTTCGAGTACGAGGCAGATTCTATCAGTTGGCTTATCATGCCACGACTATACTTCCGATTGAGGAGGAGCAGGTTCGTCTCTTTGTGAGAGAGTTGATTCATCCTATCAAACAGTTAATATTTTGGGTAGCTAGAGATGGAGCCTCATTTCAGTCAGTTGTTTGCATCGTCAAAGAGGTGGAGTTAATGCAGATGAAGGAGTTTGGGGACTCCAAAAGGGTTCGTACTTCAGAACAATACTCAGGTGCCTCATCAAGTGCAATGGTATGGTCAGAGGAGGTAGTTCTTTTAAGCATCGCAGGCTTCACTTATCTTAATCAAGGTAAACATTTATTGACAAGAATACATATAATCTTCAGCTCACAGTGGCTCTTCTCAGCATTTTGTTCTTGCTCATTCGTTCATCAAGTTATGGATTTATCAGAATATGTGTAGCTCTAACCATCTATATGAGCCTATGAGCTTTACCTGATTTCGGAAGGTAAGTATTCCTAAAAACACAGACTTAAAGCTTGTCTGACCATGCACCGAAATTTACTTATTTGGAAAATATTTTCTGTCAGAAGAGGTTTTCGCGAAAGTACTTTTGGAGAATAATTGCTTGTCTTTGGCTAATCAATTAGAAAATATTACATCTCCAAAATTGCTTTAATTTTTTCAAATTTTGAATAACAACTACTTCTACCACTCGAAACTCTTATATTTTTGCTAAAAAATTTGTTCAGACCATGGGAATACTGAAGCATGATATGTTTATTTTCAGCTTTGCCATTTGCAAGATGGGCATAGGAACAGGCCTCGAGAAGTTTCTCCCAAGAAGAAAGTCTATGTATATAATATTTTTTATGCAATAAATTTGTATTACAAAAATACATAGGATGTAAGCCGACATTAGATACCCACTATTATTTCATACAGCAAATTGTTATACAACAATGCATCCAGTGTGATTTCACACTTAAGATCGGGGCAAGATATGATGTAACCAGACATTACCCTAACTTTGTAGGCATACAATAAATTTATATAGTAACCTTAAATTCCTTGTAAGGACCAAAGGAAAGCTTAAGAGGGACCTTATGAGGGGATTTTTGTTCAATGTTAAAGTATAAAGTAGCATCATTTCATTTAGTTCAATCAACACTTGGTAAATGTAATCATTCTTATTTTATTGTATTTTAATTGTCTTGATTTATTTGATACTATATTTTCTATCGGTCTAAAGAATGATATCTTTTTATGTCGGTAGTAATCTAACTTATAATTTGATCAAACACATTATTATGTTCGGGAGGACTCTTAATTTAATATTTACATCGAGCGTGCATGAATAAAAAATCACTGAGAGATCAATCACACCATTCTGGCTAACGAATTTTTAAAATGAAACTTTGAAGGGTAATTAATGAAGAATATATGATTGAAAAAGCAATCGACAAATTTTGTAAGTTGGCATAAATTTAAAAGTTTGTAAATGAATTGACACAATCAACATTCAAAGAAATGATTGAAATACAGCCTTGATGGTGGGAGAATTAAGTCATAGCATCCCTTTCTCTCTTGTCATTTTTGTTTTCTCTACATTTTCTCTTGCAATCGAGATTCTTTTTGTCACTTGTTTCTTCTCTTTTCAAGTAATTCACATTGAATCTTCTCCCCTGGTAATATTCTAGTTATATTCCTCTTCAAGAGATGAAAGTCTGGTAGTACACTGTGGAAATTCAAGAAAATTTTATGACATATAATTAAATAATTTATTTTATTTTATTAAATATTTAAGGATCAAAACTAAATAAGGAGTAAACCATTGTTCAGTAATTCTCAACATTAATGTAAAAAATATAATAGGAAAAAAGAATATATGAATTACCTCATAGAGGTTACTGATAGAACGAAATTTTATACTTCTCGGTATTCCTTGCATGATACTATAGTTTCTACCATTTCATCCCTTTTCAAAAGTTTTGATCCATAATTGGCATCATTGTCATTTAAAACATGATCTGGATTAATGTTCGAAAGACTATCTTCACCTATGGCATTGTTGAACTCGGCCTCACCTAAAAAAATCATGCATAACCAAATGATAAAGTATAATACACTTAGAAAAAAATTAGATTCAAGTTAGTATATATTTCATCCATACACCTTAGGGTACAACAGTGTCCTATGCAATTTAGGTGTGGATTGGAGTTTCGATTATGAAAGAAATCTCATTAATTTAAACTTTAGAATCCAGTTCTATTTAACCATATGAAAAAAATAACATAAGTATAAATTATGAGATGTAAAATTACTCCTTATACCAGTGTTGTCATTTGGTTGTTGTTGTTCCTCCTCCGGTTGTGCCCCTTCGATAGATTCCTCCTGATCCTTTCTTGATATAATTCTATCATGTTCTTCAGATGTCTCGTGTTCAACTATCACCTAATAATTCATAATAGAAAAGAAAATCAAAATATTTCCTCAATTAAGTAAATAAACATGTTTCATGATTAATTAATTACCTCGCATTGATCAAAAAGGGATTTAAATATCATACTTTTTGATGATGTTCCCTTATTTAAATGGTCATCTTCATCATTATTATCAATGTTATTCTCCCAACTATGTTCACTAAGGCTCTTAAACTCACCTGAATTTAATGCATAACCAATTATAAATATAATAATTAATAGTCTAAATCATCAATTTTAAGAAGTATAAATTAACTAATTATATACCATCAATACTTTCTCCTTTTTATTTGTTAGGTATTATCTCTTGAATAGTGTTTACTTGATCCTTTCCTGCTTTGCGTTCATTATTCGGGAGAATATCGTCACTTGTGATAGTGTTAAGCTCGACCTCATCTGAAAATCATGCAAAATCAAAGAGAAGAAATGGCATACATAGACAATAGTTAATACTTTGAACCTACTGATTTAAGATTTTGGGATTCTTCTCCATCTCCAAATTAAAAGAATAATATATAAGTCAATCGTGAAATGTAATTTTTTTAATACTGTTGATGTCATCTTCTTCTTCTTGTCGTTTTTCAAGTTGTTCCTCCTCTAAAGAGAGATGTTGCTCTTTTTCTTTCTCGATTTCATTGTAATCTTTAGATCTCTCATTCTATATCATCTTGTTACAACTTTTTCTTTTATTTTCTTCGAGTGGCTAAAAATAGAAAGTTTATTGAGTACTAAAAAGACCATTTAATAAATCAAATAAATTCAAAAATATATGTTAGCTAAATGTAAAATCTTGTGTAAGTATTAAAAGGTTCATAGATGAAAATAACAAGATAAAATCAAAATATCTTATATTGTAGCCAAGAGAAAAAAAAAGAAGAGGAAAAATTTTAAAGCTATGGTGGAAAAAAATAAACAACAACAACAACAACATACCCAGTATAATCCCACTAGTGGGGTCTGGGGAGGGTTGATTGTACGCAGACCTTACTGCTACCTCATAGAAGTAGAGAGGCTGTTTCCTAAAACCCTCAGTTCAAATCCCAAAGGCAGAATACCTAGATATGGC
>JAABOM020060732.1:0-46328 GCA_011800125.2 Solanum clarkiae
CCCCCCCCCCCCCCCCCCCCGCCCCCCCTCTCTGTCACACTCACTCACACACACACACACATATATATATTATCTTTTTTTAATTATTTGTATATTATCCCCTCGCTAATATTTAATTAGAATTTTCTTTTAACAATAGAAAAAAACCATGACGTAATAAGTGTACTTTTAAAATTTAATTTATATCCTTTCGTCAGTATTTGATTGTTAAAAATCAATTTTATTGCAGTGCAGCAAGAATATACTTGTTAACTACTAATTATAGTTTTAATTATTTTATTGTAGATTAATAATATGAAAAGAAGAAGGTTAATTTGTTGTAATATCTGAGTTATGTTGCATGATATGTAAGACTATTTAATTACGATTTCTTTGCAATGAAATCTAATACTTGTGTTACTAATTACAAGTGAATTTCTTAAGTGTTCTTCCAAGTATAGGACACATAATGGCGACAACTGTTCATCGGTTGCTCGATCAAGCATAATGGCAGCATACAATCTACAATGTATTTAATGATATTTTCCCTATTTTCTTTTGCAACAAAGTACATCGCTATGTGTTTACTATAATATCTGTACTTTTACTCTTCACTAGCATGAAAAATATATTTTCCACAACAAGCATGCATGATGTCATCTATTTTATTTAAAATCCTTAATAATACATTGATGTTACAGTTGCTTCTGAAGTAGTTGTACTATATTTAGTAATCATTATCATGTCTTATACTACTGGTACATAGTGCCAAAGCTAAAAATATTATCATGACCACCAAAGTAACAATCTCAAAGACTAAAAAATAACTTAAAACAACATGTACATTATGGGTGGCAGCCTAGGGGCAAAAGCCTAGCATGGGTCGATTTGACTTTGTGTATAAGGTGGCAGTCAAAGGGAAAGATCCTACAGTGAGTCGATCCCAATTTATATATTTACAAGGATAGTATCCAAGGAGTTAAAATACCTAGCATGGGGCATCCTTTTTTACCGTGTATAGCTAGTCATTTGTGTTACATGACTTATAAAGAGCATAAAGTACGAAAGAGTAATGAAAAGAATGTGATGTACATAATTCCATAAGTGTAACAAAGGTGGTCTTTTATTCTAATCCATGCATTTATATGTTGATATTTGATTTCACTTGAGCTCTTATTTCCCGTATGCTATTGCCTTAATATTCTGTACATTATTTTGCACAAACATCCTCCATGGGGTATAGTGTAATTTATGTTGCAGCTACAGATACTCCTGCTAGTAGACCTTCTTATTAGGCGCACTCTCGACATTCAATTGCTTTTGGTAAACTCCAAGTTGATTTAGGGCTTTGCTTATCCTGTAGTATATGCATTTTGGTATTGTGTAGTAGATAAGGGTAAGGTATGGTCTGTGTTGACCTACACTAAGTTTGTCTTTCATATAGAAGCTTTTTACTAAAAATGTATGAAGTTGAGTAATGCTTGTGTCCCTTAATAATTGTGGCCTTAATGGCAAAGTCTAACATATAAATTTTGTCACAACCTAAGGTAGGCCTTAGGTGTTACATTTCCACAACTCAAGCCTAGGGCCTATATGTAACATGGAGAATGAAATCCAAACGTCACGAAACAAGCCTCATAGCATCCATTTACACATCATAGTTTGGAAGCGTAATTCAAACATTGAAAAGGGATACTAAGGGATAGGGGCTTGGGACTCAAGCTATAGAACAAGGGGCATGGGACTCATTATCACACAATCAAAACACAATAAGAAAGTCTAAGGAACTGGATCTCCGAACTCAAGATATGGGATTAGAGAATATGGGACTTGCCATCACACATTCATTGACAAGCAATTTTAAGGGGAGGGGTCAAATGACTCAAGCTATGGGAGTAGGGATTTAGGAATTTTATCATCTCGTCATCAAATAACCATAATATCAACATAAATTAGAGCACAACATTAGCCTTCATAAGCGTTAAACATAACAAAGGTCATTCATAGAGTTACATGACATCCAATAATGCCTCTAAGTCATAGAAAAGATGGGGGCCAAGACATGTGTCGGGCTTACCCTCAAAGTAAAGACATAAGATAATCATAACATAGCATAGAAAGATGCCTTGAGTAGGGTTTCTATGGATAGCCTAGCTCATATTGATGGTGGTGATAAAGAGGTGGCTAGGGAGGTGCATCGGTTGGCTTGAATGTGGGATAGGTTGGAAGAGATTGATAATGGTGGTGGCGGTGTTGTTGTTTTGATGGTTTTAAGTCCTCCTTAGTTAATGAGGTGATAGAAAAGCAATATCTTGATCCCTCCTTATTAGAATTGAAAACCTTGGTGAAAGAGGGCAAGGTGGATGTTTTCTCCCAAGGGGGAGATGGTGCCCTTAGGTACCAAGGATGGTTGTGTTTTCTTTTTATTGATGGTTTGAGGGAGAAAATATTTGATGAGGCCCATACTTCTTCTTATTCTATCCACCCCGATTCCACCGAAATGTACAAAAATTTGAGGGATGTGTATTGGTGGGGAGGCATGAAGAGAGACATTGCCAAATTTATTTTCGGTTGTCATAGTTTTCAACAAGACAAACCCAAACATCAAAGGCCAGATGTCCTAACCCAAGACATAGAGATTCCTACTTGGAAGTAGGAGGTGATTAATATGGATTTTTTGGTTGGGTTGCCCAAGACTAGGAAGGGTTTTGATTCCATTTGGGTTGTAGTTGATAGGATGACAAAATCGGCTCACTTTCTATCGGTTAAGACCACATATGGGGATGAAGATTATGCTAGGTTATACATTCATGACTTGGTAAGGTTGCATGGGGTTCCTTTGTCCATCATATTGGACCGTGGTGCTCAATTTACTTCACACTTTTGGAGGTCCTTTCAAAGGGGTCTTGGTACAAGAGTTAAGCTTAGTATAGCCTTTCACCCTCAAATGGATGACCAAGCTGAAAGAACTATCCAAACACTTGAGGATATGCTTAAGGCTTGGGTATTGGAGCTTGTGTATTGGAAGATGGCCCAAAGTCGATAAAAGTCCTATGCCGAGGTGAGGAGAAGGGATCTTGAATTCAAGGTTGGTGATTGTTCTACTTGAAGGTGTCACCCATAAAGGGTGTGATCCGTTTTGGAAAGAAGGGAAAGTTAAGCCCTAGATATGTAGGTCCTTATAGGGTGATGAGAAGGATTGGTAAGGTTGCCTACGAGTTGGAGTTGGTTCATCCGGTCTTCTATGTGTCTATGTTGAGGAAGTGTGTGGGTGATCCCAATGCTATTGTGCCTCTTGATGTTGTGGGTGTAGTTGAAGACAATTTGACCTATGAAGAAGTTCTGGTACAAATTTTGAATAGACAAGTAAAGAGGTTAAGGAACAAGGATATGGATTCCATTAAGGTCCTTTAGAGGAATCAACAAGTCGAAAGTGCTCCTTGGGAGGCCGAAGCGGACATACAAAAGCGTATCCTTACCTATTCCACTCCACTCAGGCCTAAGGTATTGATTTAAGTCCTCTATATGATCTCAAGTACTAAGTTCATCCCTTATGTCATTGTATACATTCATGTTTAAATTGACAAGTTCATAATGATTTTACACTTATGATGAGATTTTTGAAATGATATTAAAGTACATTGTCGCATCTCTATGTGGACTGAAATTGTCAAGCTTGTGGCTCTCATATATGTTTCTTTGACATTCAAGGATGAATGTTCTCAAGGGAGAGATATTGAAACGACCCCATAAAGTGCCTGAAAATGTGCCTCGAAAGTGTCCAGAATCATAATTTCCATATATCTCAAAATTTGTGCATGATATTGAAAATCCAACTTTATATTCTTGTTCAGGGGGTCAAATTGAGTGGGAAATGGGTCTAACCCCGAGTTAATAGCAACTATAGCAAAATTTGAAAATCACAAAGATGTGATTTCCAGTGTGCATTCGCGCCCTTGACACGACGCGCCAAGGGCACGCCACAATGTTATTTTTGGGCAGTTTTTCCAAGTCTGGTCCAAGGCTTTTGAGTTTTGGGCCTAAGTATTTCCAAACGTGAAAATATCTATACTTACCCATATTTCACCCTCTTATCATTCTAAATATTCCCCAATGCTCTTTCAAACACTTAGCCAATATTTATCTCTTAAATTCAAGTCTGAAAACTCTCCGGATCTCAAGGTTCTCATTCAAGCTTCAAGTCTTCATCTCCAATCTTCATCAAGCTATTCTCCCAAGATAAGGTGTGAGGGTTTCTTTCATAGGTTCCATTCACCCATGATACCCAAGCTCTCTTTTACTCAAAATTATATGATTTAAAGTTGATTTATTCATGGGTCTTATCTATTATGAATTTCACTGCACACTATGTAGGGGTTTATGAAATTGTGACTATTTTAGCATGTTTTGAGCTATGAAACCAAGATCTATTGAGAGATTTGATGAAAGGTTTTAAAGTATATTGCTTGAGGGTGTTACCAAGTATCGATTGATGGTTTTACATTGAATTTTCCCGTGTGATTTCACTCTTGAATTGTATGATTTTAAGCTAGCACTACACACCCACCAAGTGTTTGATAAAATGTTCGGATTATGATTTCTTGAGGAATTGAAGGTCCAATGTATGTCCTATGAGTTGAATGACTTTATGATGATGAAAGGAATTTATGTATGTGATGATGATGAATGGAATGTATGTATATGATATGATCTCTATAGTGTTGGAGATGATCAAGCCTCACTCGGGAGGTTGTAGGTCCGGGTAACCTTGTTGAGGGGTTTGTACTTCAGTTGCCTTGCTTAGGAGGTGGCAGGCCCATGCAATCTTGTCAAATGGTTTATAACTTAATAACCTTGTTGGGGAGTTTGTACCTCATAAACCTTGTTAGGGGATTTGTACCTTATCAACCTCATGAAGGGGTTTGTACCTCATGAGCCTCTCCATGGAGGTGGTAGGCTTTGGATTGCACTAATAGTGGTCACTCTTTACACTTGTATTATGTTCTACCTATAAGCATGATTTTACTTCAAGCATCATTGATATATTTCATATTGCTATAAGCTTATTCATCGCCTATGTTATGCATTTTGTTTATGGTGTTTATCACTTGTTGCATTGCATCGTACATACTTAGTACATTCCAATGTACTAACGCATACTCTATCCCTACATGATATCACCATGTAGGAACTAGAGCCCCACTTGATCATCATCCTCCACGTGGCTAGTACGACATCTCTCAAGCTTGTTAGTGAGTCTTCCATTCCGGGGGTGATGCTTATGATCTCCTTCTATGTTCTAAGACTATCCTTCTTTTCTATACATGTTGGCTATGAGGGTGAGCCAGGTAACTTGTCTTGGCTCCTATTAAGTATCTAAGTTTTAGAGGTGTTGTTGGACATGTTTGTATTAAGTTTTTGAGCTTTGACTCTCTCTTGACTCTTGTTGATTATGATATGAAAGTTTCCCTTAGACCCTTTTGTACCTATTTACTACTTCTTGTTGTATTCTATTTCTTTCACGACTAAGGATGTGTAATGATATGTTAAGAGGCTTGCTTGGGGTCCCTTCAGGTTCCCCATGTGCCGTGTCACATCTAGGGCCTACGCTTGGGTCGTGATATCTTAAATCCATGATACATGAATGCCATAATACTTAAACATAGTGGGGATAGGACCTCAACTGACATATAAGACCATGCAAGCTATTACATGGAATCCTGTTATTTTCTCTATGCTAAAGAAAGAGTGATCTACTTGCCAAAGGCAGACAATGCTCTTCCTTACGGGAACACCACCCATTTTGAAGAAGTACCTCACCTAAGAACTTCACCCATTTTGCAGAGGATTATACATGTACATATTCATCCACAAAGGGGTATAAATATGAGGCAAAGCTGGTACTAGTTACGAGAAGGATTTATAGAAGGACCCCTTGGTCGAGCTTGATGTACTGTCAAAATACAACACTTTTGATGCTTAAAAGTTGGAATTATATGTGTTCTCAGTACGATGTTAGTTGGTTTTATGCGTTTTTGTGTTATGTTTGCAGGATTATAGGTTTGTCCTTGATTTTGGTAAGAAATACAGAAGTTATTGGTTTTTGATGTAGTACAAGATCCTTTACGGGTCATAGACCATTCTACGAGTCGAGTAGTGGTTTCGTGAACAATTCTAGTGAGGGACTATTTTTAGAAGTTGATTCTACGAATATGCAGATGAGTGTGGAATGATTTACGAGTCATAGAAGATAGTTCATGATCTGAGTATCAGAGATTAGGACTTTCTAAAGATTCATCAGAAGAAATCCCTTCGGGTCATAAACTACTTTACGAGTTGTAGAGGGGTGTCTTAGACTTAAAACAAATTTCCAGCAGCTAGGGCCTAGACATGAAACGACGCATGGGGAACCCAAAGAGACCCCAAACAAGCCTCTTAACATATCATTACACATCCTTTGGTAGCAGAAGCAACAGTAAGACCATAAGAGATAGTAAATAGGGATAAATGGGGCTGTGGGACATCTTTCATATCATAGAACATCATAGAATCAAAGAGAGTCGAGGCTCATAACATCCTGACATACTTTTCCAATAACACCTCTAAACGAAGAACTTAGCGGGGGCCAAGACAAGTAACTGGGATCACCCTCATAGTCAAGCATACAATAAATAGGAAAGAGAGACTTTACACATAGCAGAAGATCAAAGACACTGTCTCAAGATGGATCCAAGATTCATAGCTCAAAACGTGCTGAAACAGTCACACTTTTACAAAACCCCAATATAGTTCATAGTCAAATTCATAAGAGAAGACCCATAAGTAAAATCAACTTAGAAACATGTGATCTAGATCAAAAGGAAGCCTGGGCGCCATGGGTGAAAAGACCCAATGGTTGAAACCCACATACCTTGACTTTGAGAATTCTTGATGAGAATTGGAAATGGAGACTTGAAGCTTAAGTGAAATTCTTAAGATCCGGATGAGTTTTGGGACTTGAGTTTTGGGGTGAAATATTTTTCTAAGTATTTGAGAGAGTATTGGGGAATGTCTTGTATGATATGAAGGTAAAATATAGCTAAGTATAGGTATTTTTAGGCATGGGAAGACTTGGTCCCAAGAACCAAAAGCCTTGGGCCAAGATAAATATCACTGGCAACAAAATATACATGTCCACATCTAGTCCATGATGTAGATCTATCATGAAGGGAGTTTTTACACTGGGTCGTGACAGCCGCGTGTCGCTGTACTAATGCGGATTGCCACTGTTTTGTGCAAACATGGAAAAATAAAATTTCATTGCGGTTGCTCTAAAATTAGGGTGACACCTATTCCCTACTTAATTTTACTCCCTAACCAAGAATATGAAATCAGATTTTTGATATCATGCACGAATTTTGAGATATATGAAAATTACGATTTCGGGCACTTCCGAGGCACGTTTTTGGGTACTCTTTAGGGTAGTTTCAATATCTCCCCCTTGGAAACATTCATCCATGAATGTCAAAAACATATATGAGAAAGTAATCATGAAGAAACAACCCCAACAGTAATGCAACAATGCACTTAAACACCATTTTCAAAAATCTCAACATAAGTGTTAAAATCACTATAAACTTTGTGAATATAAATATGAATGCATGTAAATGACATAGGGGCTGAAGCATAAGACATGAAATCACATTTGGACTTAGAATTATCAACTTAGGCTTGAGTAGAATGAAAGAGATAAGAATATTGCTTTTGCATGTCTGCTTCGGCCTCCCATGTAGCACGTTCGACTTGTTGATTCCTCTAAAGGACCTTAATGGAAGAAACATCCTTGTTCCTCAACCTTTTCACTTGCCTATCCAAGATCTTTATTGGAACTTCTTCATAAGTCAAGTTGTCTTCAGAAACCCCTATAATATCCAATTGAACAATATCATTCTGATCACCTACACACTGCCTCAACATGCATACATGAAAGACCGGATGAACCAAGTCTATTTCACTAGGCAACTCCAACTCATAGGCGACTTTATCAATCCTCCTCATAACTGTATAAGGACCCACAAATCTCGGACTTAGCTTACCCTTCTTACTAAAAAGAATCACACCCTTCATGGATGACACCTTCAAATAGACCCAATCAGCCACTCTAAATTCAAGCTCCCTTCTCCTCACATCGGGCATAGGACTTTTGACGACTTTCAGCTATTTAAATCCTTTCTCTAATCAACCTTACATTCTTCATAGCCTCCATGACCAGATTAAGACCCAACAAAGCCATTTCTCCCACTTTAGACCATCCAATGGTGATCTACAACTCCTACTATAGAGGGCCTCAAAAGGAGCCATACTAATGCTAGATTGATAGCTATTGTTATAAGCAAACCCAATGAGTGCAAGATGATCATCCCAACTACCCTTAAACTCCAAAACACAAGCCCTAAGTAGATTCTCATGAGTTTGGATAGTTTTTTTTGGATTGGCCATCCATTTGAGGGTGGAAGGTTGTACTAAGTTTAACCTTGGTTCCAAGACCTCTTTGGAAAGACCTCCAAAAGTATGAAGTGAATTGATCACCACGATCCAATATGATAGACAAGGACACCCAATGCAATCTCACTAACTCATGAATGTACAATTTAGCATAGTCTTCGACCCCATAAGTAGTCTTAATCGGTAGGAAATGAGTTCACTTTGTCAATCTAGCAACCACAACCCAAATAGAATCAAAACCTTTTCTAGTCTTAAGCAACCCAATCCCAAAGTCCATGTTAATTTCCACCCACTTTCAACTAGGAATCTCTATATCTTGGGTTAGGCCACCCTGCCTTTGATATTCGGCTTTGACTTGTTGGCAACAATGGCAACCAGATACAAATTTGGCAATGTCTTTCTTCATACCTCCCCACTAAAACACATCTCTCAAATCCCTATACATCTTGGTAGAACCATGGTGAATAGAATAGGAGGAATTATGAGCCTCATCAAGAATCTTCTCTCTCAAGTTTTTAACACAAAGCGCGCAAAAAACCTACCTTGGTACCTAAGGGCACCATCTCCCTCTTGGGAGAAAACCTCCACCTTGCCCTCTCTCACTAAGGCCTTCAATTCTAACAAGGATGAATCAAGATCTTGCTTTGATTTAACCTCATCAACCAAGGATGATTTTGAACCATCCATAACCATAATACCACCATTAACAACTCTTCCATCCTAACCCCAATCTAGCCAACCAATGGACCTCTCTATCCACCTCTTTGCCACCACCATCAGCATGAGCTAGGCTACCCATAGACACCCTACTCAGTGCGTTCACCACTACATTAGCTTTACTGGGATGATAATGCATACTCATATCATAATCCTTAAGAAGTTCTAACCACCTTCTTTGCCTCAAGTTGAGATCTTTTTAAGTGAACACATATTGGAGACTCTGATGATCGGTAAACACATCAACATGCAGTACATAAAAATAACGATGCCAAATTCAAAGAAAACAAATGGCGTCCAATTCAAGATCATGAATAGGATAATTCTTCACATGTACTTTGAGTTGCCTAGAAGAATAGGCTATCACCTTACCATTTTTCATCAACCCACAACCCAAAGCAATCCGAGAGGCATCACAATACACAACAAACCCTTCCAACCTTTCTGGTAGAGACAATATAGGAGTAGAGACAATGTTATCCTTCAAGGTTTGGAAACTCATTTCACACTCATCGGTCCGAACAAATTTAACTTTCTTTTGAGTCAACTTAGTCATGGGAGAAGCAATAGAAGAGAACCCATTCACGAACCTCTGATAATAACTTGCTAAGCCCAAGAAGCTTCTAATGTCGGATGGAGTCAATGGTCTAGGCAAATTTCTAATCACATCCGTCCTTCTAGGATCTACCTTAATACCATCCCCCGACACCACATGACCTAAAAAGGCAACCTTTTTCAATCAAAATTCACACTTCTCATATTTAACATACAACTTCTCTTCCCTCAACCTTTGTAGTACTACCCTCAAATGGACCACATATCTCCTCCTCACTATGACAACAGATCAAAATATCATCAATGAAGACCATCACAAATAAATCAAGGTAGGGCTTAAAGACCCTATACATAAGATCCATGAAGATAGTCGGTGTATTGATCAACCCAAAAGACATAACAACAAACTCATAATACCCATACCCAGTCTGGAAGGCCATCTTAGGAATGTCATACTCCCTAAGCTTCACTTGATGATACCCGGACCGAAGATCAATCATAGAGAAGTGGCTAGCCCTTTGAAGTTGGTCAAAATAGATCATCAATCCTTGGTAGAGGATAAATATTCTTTATGGTGACCCTATTTAGTTGTCGATAGTCAATAGACATTCTAAGAGACCTATCCTTCTTTTTCACAAACAACACCAGTGCACCCCAAGGTGATTGGCTAGGCCTAATAAAACCCTTTTCCAACAAATCCTTCAATTTCTCCTTTAATTCCTTTAAATCTGCCGGGGCCATACAGTAAGGGGGAATAGAAATAGGTTGAGTATTGGGGAGGAGGTCCATACCAAAGTCAATTTCACTTTTGGGAGGAACATCGGGAAGGTCATTTGGAAAGACATCAAGAAACTCGTTAACCACCAGAACCGACTCTATGGGAAGGACTTTGGACTCAACATCCCTAACCCTCATAAGATGATCAAGACACCCTTTAGAGATCAACTTTTGGGCTTTAATGCAAGAGATGAATCTCCTCTTGACCACTATATCATGACTCTCCCACTTAAGGAAGGGTTCATTCGGGAATTGGAATTTGACCATACACGTTCTATAATCAATAGAGGCATAGTATGCATGCAAGAAATTCATCGTAAGAATGACATCAAACTCAATCATATAGAACTCAACAATATCACAAGGCAATATTTTATACAAGATGCAAACGGGACAATTTCTGTAGACCTTTCTAGAAAAAAATAGATGCACCAATAGGAGTAACATCTCATAAGACCCACACAACAATTGGGGCTCAACATGAAACTTTTTGGCAATAAAAAGTGTAATAAAAGAAAGGGTGGCACCTGGGTCTATCAATGCATACACATCAAAATCAAAAACTTTTAACATACCGGTAAAAACATAGGGCATCTCATCAACCCCTTGTATCCCTTAGAGTGCATAGAACAGATTGTGCCTTGAGGCACCACCTTGTCGGCCTCCTCGCCCCAAAGAAACCGCATTTGCACCCTGGCCTTGTGGATGGACATCCTTACCCTTATTCCGATGGACAGACATCCTTACCATCATCATGTAGTTTACTTCCCCATAATTATAGCATGCATTAGTAGCTCTCAACCATGGGCCACCATGACCCTTACCACATTTTGGACACATAGCATTAGACCCCACACCACTATCACCTTGGGTCCTTGGGTAGTCATTAGGAAACCTCCTATTAGGAGCATGAGAAGAACCTTTGCCTTGATGAGACCTGCCATCCTTGAGACTTTGAAACTTATCATCAAACGAACCCTCTTGGCCTCATGACCCGTTCTCTTCCTCAATTTCTCTCCCCCCCCAATTATTTGGCATAAGTCATCAAGCGGGACAAATCCATGTCACTAATCAACATGGTGGTACGATATTCTTCACTCACCAAATCGGATACACCCATCACAAACATATTTATTCTAGATCTTGGGTCGGCAACCAAGTGTGGAGCATATTTTGAGAGTTGGTTGAACTTGCCCTCTTGAGGGAATACTCCTTCATACTTAAAGACCGTTGCTTTAAATTCATGAACTCTATCTATTTGGCTTCCCGAAGCTCAGGAGAATAAAACCAGTAAGGAAAGCTGACTTAAACTCCTACCACAAACCACATTGTTGTTCCACTTCTCCTCTTTCCATTGAGTGTACCATATTTGAGCCACCCTTTTGAGTTGGTAAGCTGTCAACTTTGCTTTCTCTTCCGACCTCACACCCATAATGGACAACTCCTTGTATACCTCATCAATAAACTCTTGAGAGTCCTCATCCACCTTAGACCCATTGAACTCTGATAGGTTCATCCTCATAAAGTCTCTCACTCGGGATGCTGGAATGGGAGCATGAGGGTCTTGGGCCCCTTGGTTGGCCTGATTAGCCACAAGTTGAGCTAGCAAAGTGAGAGCATCCCATAGCTCACCATAGGCTAATTGTTCCTTGGGTGTACAGTCTCTTCTTCCTCTTATGTTAGGCATGATCTAGCATAGCAATGAACAACCGTTAGGGAGGTAAAACCTCACCTTAACTTCTATAGCACGACATGGAGTAAGACAAAGAGAGATATTTCCTAAAATGTCTCATATTCTCTTACTCATAGTTATTGTGCACAACGTAACCATGAATAAGACTTTAATCGATGCAGTGTGTTGGGCCCCGAGGATCGTTAACAACCTTGTGCTATGATACCAAGTTTTTCACGACCCATGCCTAGGGCCTAGACATGACATGATGCATGGGGAACCCAAAGGGACCCAAACAAGCCTCTTAGCATATCATTATACATCCTTGTCGCGAAAGCAATAAAAAGACAATAAGAGATAATAAATAGGGATAAATAGTGTTGTGGGACACCTTTCATATCATAGAACATCATAGGATCAAAGAGAGTCAAGGCTCATAACATCCTTACATACTTGTCCAACAACACCTTTAAATCATAGAACTTAGTCGGGGCCGAAACAAGCAACTGGTCTCACCCTCATAGTCAAGCATATAATAAATAGTAAAGAGATACTTTATACATAGCATAAGATCAAACACATTATCCCCGAAGTTGAGGACTCATCAACTTTCTTTGAGAGATATTGTAATAGCCACGTGGGGAAGGAGGATGATAAAGTAGGGCTCCGGTTCCTACATGGTAACATTATATAGGCATAGAGTATGTGTTACTATATTTGAATGTACTAAGTATATAGGATGCAATGCAACAAGAGATGGACAACATAATAGAAATGCATATTTAGGTAGTAAATGAGCATATAGCAATATGTCATGCATGAAAGATGCTTCTAGCAAAACATGCTTACATAAGACATTTGCATGTGTAGGAAGATACCAATATTAGTAACCAAGGCCTACCACCTCCTTGGCGAGGTGATTAAGGTACAAAACCCTAAACATGGTTGCATGGACCTACTACCTCCCAAGCGAGGCAATTGAGGTACAAACTCCCCAACGTGGTTGCACGAGCCTACTACCCCCCCAACAAACCCCTCAACATGGTTGTATGGACCTACTACCTCCCGAGCGAGCAGTTAAGGTACGAACCCCTAACGTAGTTGCACTAGCCTACTATCCCTCGAGTGAGGCTATTGAGGTACAAACCTCCCAACATGGTTGCACGAGCCTACTACCTCCCAAGAGAGGCAATTGAGTTACAAACCCCACAACATGGTTGTACGGGACTACTACCTCCCAAGCGAGGCAATTGAGGTACAACCCCTCCCCCCCCAACATGGTTGCATAGGCCTACTACCTCTCGAGCAAGGCAATTGATCAACTTTCAATATTATAGATACTTTTCTTGAAATCAACACCTATAACATCCTTTTATCATCATATAGTTATACAAGTCGTAGGTCATGCTATTATAATCAATGGTTCAAGAACCCTAAACTGGACATTTTATCAAACACTTGGTGGATGTGTAGTTCTAGTATAAAACCATGCAATTTAAGAATGAAATCATGCAAGTAAATTCATTATAAAAATCACCCATTAGCACTTGGTAACACCCTTATGTAATATGCATCAAAACCCTTCATCAAATCTCAAGATAGATCCAAGATTCATAGCTCAAAACATAAACATTCACACTTTTACAAAACCCCAACATAGTTCATAGTCAAATTCATAAGAGAAGACCCATAAGTAAAATCAACTTAAAAACATGTCATTTAGGTAAAAAATAAGTTTGGGCACCATACGTGAAAGAACCCAATGGGTGAAATCCTTAAGATCTGGATGAGTTTTGGGACTTGAGTTTTGGGGTGAAATATTTGTCTAAGTGTTTGAGAGAGTATAAGGGAATTTCTTATATGATAAGAAGGTAAAATATGGCTATACATAGGTATTTTTACGCATGGGAAGACTTGGGCTCAAGACCCAAAAGCCTTGGACCGAGATAAAAATCTTTGGAAATAAAATGTACAGGTCCACATCTGGTCCACGATGTAGACCTATTGCGGAGGCATTTACACTGGTCTGCAAGGCTACGCATCGCGGTACAAATGCAAATTGCCACTATTTTGCGCAAACCTGGGAAAATCAAATTTCGCTATGGTTGCTCTAAAATAGGGGTTAGACCCATTTCCCACTCAATTTTGCCCCCTGATGAAGAATATGAAGTCAGATTTGGATATCACGAATGAATTTTGAGATATATGGTAATTAGGATTCCAGGCACTTTCGAGGCATATTTTTGGGCACTTTTTGGAGTCGTTTAAATGACCAATTAAAATGATTGCATAATCGCTTATTCATAATGTCTTAGCCTAATATGTACCTATTCTTTAAAAACACCTGATTAACCTAACCTTGTTAGTTGTAAAATGCTGAAATTAGCTCGGGTCTTTTGTTGTAACATTATATACCTTGACTGATGCAAAGAGCCTAAGTTGAGGGTGGCTACCAAAAGTGGCCCTGGTTTGGATGATGGATCTTATGTACCTCAACACAGGCCAAAAGCCTTAGTTGAGGGTAGTTGGTATAAGGGTGAAGAACAGAAATAAAGGGGTGAGTTAGTAATACAAAGAAAAAGAGAAAAATCATGTACTGGGTGCAAGAAAAATAAGTGATGCCTTATATGTGACCTAAAAAGAAAAATGAAGTGTAAAAACAAGGCAAAAAGCTAAAAAGTGAAAAGAAAGCACCCAGAGAAGCTTGAAATAGGAAAAAGAGAGAATGAGGCAAAAATAACAGTGTTGATGGGGCAAAAGTGTAGAAAAACGCGATTTCAAGGAGGGCCCTTAGTCATTATTTTCCTATAATATCATATCGAAGTCCCCTGAGCCTACATTACAAGCCTACATAGTCCTAAAGTGATCCTAGTCCAGTTAGTTGAAGGTCTCAGTCATGAGTATAGGGGCAATCCTTTAGTATTAGAAATCATGCATGAATATCTGTTTTGAGAGTGAGTGATGTTGTACAGTCCTAATGCTAAACATGAAAACATCATTGAGTATCACATATGGGACTTCTTTCTGTGAGAGCACTTGCATTGCATTGGTAGCACTAGACTTGTTAAGTGATTTTGGACTATTGAGAATTCTTTGTTTGTCATAGTTGTATTGTCACATGCACCAGTTTTTCTTGGTTTACTAAATCACTATCTAATCCTGTTTTGAAAAGTTGGTGTGGGTGTCTGAGTTTGAGATGTATGTGATGTATGCCATTGAGTTGAGGTCTGTATGTTACTGTATTGTCTATATAAATTAAGTCTGCCGTTTGATGACAAACAATAATTTTAAGTTGAGGGTGTTGATGTGCTGCCAAAATACAACATTTTTTATGCTTAAAACATGTAATTTTGTGTGTTCTCAATGCAATGTTAGTGGTTTTTATGTGTTTTTGTGATTATGATTGTAGGATTATAGGTTGGCCATGATTTTGGGGAAAGTTATAGAAGTTGTTGCAGATTTGCTGTTATATGAAACCCTTTACAGGTCGTAGACTATTCTACGGGCCGTATAGAGGTTTCGTGAAGATTTCAGTGAGGGGATGATTTCTAAAGTTCATTCTACGAACATGCAGACGAGCTATAGAAGAGGAGTCATGCCTTGAGGATCAGAGAAGTGGACTTAAAGGAATGTCATCAGGCGAAACCCCTTTATGGGTCGTAAACCACTTTATGAGTCATAGAGGGGTATCATAGACTTGAAGTCCAAAATTCCAACAGCTGAGTACGAGACCCAGATTACAGGCCGTAAACTTCAATGCGGGTCCTAAAGAGCTTTCATATTGCATGCCAACCAGTTCGTTTATTTTGTATAGGAATTGAATTTGATAATTATAAATAGGTCTTTAAGGTTATTTTTCATAAGTTTTCGCCTAGTACTCAGAGAACTCAACAGTTTGAAAGAGAAAATTATAAGAGAGACTTTGAGAACACTTGTTGTTGAATTTGATCATAAAGCTTGTGATTCTCGTTGACATTAGATTGCTTGTTCTTAAATCTATTGTGTAAGTTTTTAACTATGTCTTCTCAATTCGTAGTTTCTACATCTACACATAGCATGAATAGTTAAGTCCACAACTAGCGTTGTGGGAATGATGAAGAACTAATAAAGTAAAATTGGATAATTCACAATTCTTGGAAGGTGTATATGCATGTATTAATTAACTCTCATCATTTCACATGTTTTATAGTGGTGGCCAACATTAGAACTCGCCAACTATTACTGACTAGACAAAGGTAGTAATGAATAGGAAAAGAGATCAATTAATAGGATTCGATTGATGTGTTTTTGTCTAGTAAACCAAACTGGACCAAAGGGAGGTTGTACGGGGACTAATAGGAAATGTTTAGTAATGCACACTATGGATATGGGCCAAGTCATATAGTGAAATTCACCTCTTACCTTTGACCAAAGGGCTTGGTGAACTCAAATTATCGTCTTGCATGTTGTACACTAGAAAAGAATTAGGTTATTCGGTGATACTGAGTTAAGAAATCATGGGGAACAGAATATCCTAGTTGCTCTCCATTGTTGACTTCTCTCTTGCAATAGTTAGTTAGTTTACTTTTCTCATTGATTATTGTAAGCTCCCCTTTGGGGAAGTAAGTTAGTTATTTACTAGGATTGCCAATTGGTGAATTTTCTTGAGTCTATTAATTCCCTGTGGGATCGACCCTAACTTTGGTTAGGTTCTACATCTTGACAACGACCGTTTTATCCTCTAAAAAGGAGGTGTAACTTGGGCGACATCACTAATTCATCCCAAATATACAAATATATCAATAATACCGGACCTAACTCGACCCATTATTCTCATTTAGTCACATTCTATCTCAATTCCTCATTATTTGTCATAATTCATCTCAGATCATTGATAGAATCAAAATTATATGACAATTAAGCTCAATCGTATTCTCTTTTCCATTGTCATTTCAACCCATCAACTCAATTACAAAACTATACATCTAGATTTCACAATTATAACATTAACAAGATCAATAACTCAAATCCAGTCCCAAAAGGTTCGCGGAACCTACCTCGATATTGAAACCACACTTAGACAAGCTTTTAATCAACTCAAATCCTTAAATCGATTATCTACTTAGATCAACCACAATCAACATTAGTTACTACTTATTAAGAAAAGCATTTTGATACCTATATTGGCATATTTTAGGCTTAGGGATAAAATGGTCAAAATTATGGCTAAAATTCAAAAGTTCCAAACATGAAAATTAATTTCGAAATCAGTTCCTCATGAAAAATAGAGTTCATGGGTGAAAATCCCATTAAAATCAAGATTAAATTAAATGAGAAATTTACATTTAAAGCTTGAATGGCATGGTTTAAGAATCGCCAATTTTGAACATTGAAAATCATAAATTTGAAGAAACAATCAAGATAATACTTATGGAAAATACTTAGAATAGGTTGGAAATGATTACCCAACAAAAAGCTTCGAAAATCTTTCTTCAAAATCACCTCAAAAAGCTTAGAAATTCAAAAAAGAATTAAAAATCATGTTTCTTGAGTTTTAATTTGTCCAGGTATAAAATGTTCTCTATGAACGCGAGTGAGATCACAAGAGCGCGGAGTTTGCTGCAAAAAAGACCTCCGCGATTATGGAAACCAACCCATGAATGCGGAGAGTAAAAGATTAGGGGAGGGGGTCACCCATGTGCCAACACTCCACGAACTCGAAGCACAACAATATCATGACCTCCACGAATGCGGAGGCTTTTTCACGAATGTGGAGAAGAGAAGCGCCACACCAGAAGATAGCAAAAACCAACAACCAAGTCCAAATCCCCAACTCGGAACGGACTCTCGAAACTCATTCGAACTCAGAATTTGATAAACCATATATGTATCTATACCAAAAAATAGTAATCCAAACTCAACGGAATCATCAGAAATAAGTTTCATGGCCTCCTCACCACATTTACAAATGCAAGTTTATTAAACTAGCTTAAAACTCAAAATACAAATACTGCCCTTGAAAACTCCAAAAATTATTCCGAGACTATTTTAAGCATGACTTTCACCATTCAGAACTAGTGGAACGGTCGAAATTTCTATCTGAGCGTTTTGACTCCCAATGTTGACCAAAGTCAAACTTTGGTCTCGAAAAAGACTAAAATCATAACGTTGGCCCTAAAAACCTCATTTTAACTCTGAATTCAGTTCTGCAACTTCCTACAGTTCAGTTTTAACATTTCTGAGCTAATAAAATTGATGGATCACTGATTTGTCACCCAAAATTTAGAATGGTATAAAAATTTACTTTTTCAACAACTTAAGGTTCAAAAAATGCCAAAACTCATATTTTTCTACTTTTAAAACTAAGGATTTCAATTCCAACCATACATATAGTTCACATTAGGCTCAAAGAAACTTATAAAAGGGTAAAATAGTAATTTTCACAGACAAGGCCAAAAATGACTAATAACCCTGCATTCCATTCCTCTTGTCCCATACCTTGAGGCATAATACCCTATACCTTATTATCACTTTGTAATTTAAATTGATCTTTTGAACTAATGATGTGTAAATGGATTCTATAAGGCTTTTTTGGGGACATTTGGGTTCTCATTCGCCATGTCATACCTAAGCCTTAGACTTGGGTCATGAAAATCTTGGTATCAAAGCACTAAGGTCAGAAAATGATCCTTGGAGTCCAATGTTTCAAGCTAAGTAGAGTCTTATTCATGGGTGTGAAATGCACCATACCTATAAGTAGGAGACGATGAGGCATTTTAGGAAATGTCTCACTTCTTCATTGTTCATTTCATTCCATGAAATATATCTTGAGTTATTCCAACTCTGATAAATATCCTTGATGCCCTTAAAAAAGATGCCTCCAAGAAGAGCCCTCAATCAATATAGGCCTTTATTTTTGAGCACCAAGTTCCTCAAGAGCCCATAGAGGAGCCAGTTACTCAACATGAGTTCCAGACACTTTTACCATGCTAGCTCAAGTTGTGACCAACTAGGCTAGATAGACCATTCCTCCTCCCATGTCTCTAAACTAGCTATAACAGTTAGAGACTTCATCTGGATGAACCTTTTAGAATTTAATGGTTCCAAAGTTGAAGAGGATGCCTAGGAATTTATTGATGAGACTATAAGGTGTTGATTATTATGGAAGTGTCTTTAGAAGAGAGAGTTTAGTTAGCCACTTACCAGTTGGATGGAGTGGCCCAAATATGGTACACTCAATGGTTAACTGAAAGAGTTGGAGATGACAGAGTTGGTTGAAAAGAGTTTAAGTTTGCTTTCCTGGATTATTTCTTTCCTCTTGAACTCAGCGATGCCAACTGTCAGAGTTTACCAACCTCAAATAAGGTGGAATGAGTGTGAGGAAATATTTCCAAGTTTACAAAACTCTCCAAATATGCTCCTATACTAGTAGTTGACCCCTGTGCAAGAATACATAAATTTATCTCTGGGATTTCTGACTTGGTTATGAAAGAATGTCATATGGCTATTCTTATTTGGAAGATGGATATTTCTACACTCATGAAATATGCTGAATAGATTGAAGGGGTAAAATTGAAAGAAGAGGATAAAGTATTCTAAGAGAGCCCATTATGATGGTAGGTGGGTTCATAAACTCTAGAAGTGGTGGTAGTGGTAATGGTCGCTTCCAATGGGGCCAAGGCTTAAATACAAGGGTTACCAATGATAGACTGCCTCCTCCTAAGGCATAAGTTGTAGGTGAGACAACTTATCCTACGTGTGAATGATGTGGGAAGAACCACCGAGGTAGATATTTCAGGAAAGCGTGTACTTGATTTGGGTGTGGCAAGATAGGCCACAAAGTTGTTGATTGTCCTAATATTCCTATAAAGGGTCAAGGAAAAATGGTTCTGAGTGATCAAGGTTGGCCAAAGGCTCAACAAGGTGGTGCTCCTAGGAATAGTAGATTTTATGCCTTCATGCTAGGCAAGAGGTGGAGGAGTCTTCCGATATGGTGACTAGTATCTTAAAATTTTTTTATTTTAATGCATATGCCTTGCTTACTTTGGGTACAAATTTATATTTTGTGACACCAATCTTGGCTATTAAGTTTGGTTTGAGACTTGAAATTTTGAGGGAGCCTTTATCAGTATACACTCCCGTAGGTGAGTCTATTGTTTCCCAAAGAGTCTATCAAGGTTTTCCTATTTTAATCTTGCAAAAGTCCTTCCATGTAATCTTGTAGAACTTAAGATATTTGATTTTGATATTATTCTCGAGATAGATTGGTTGCATGAATCAAATGCCTCTATAAACTATAGAACTTGAAAGGTCAAGTTATAATTTCTAAATGAGCCTATACTTGAGTGGGAGGATAGTGACTCACTTTTAATGGTTGGTTTATCTCGTATCTTGAATCTCGAAAAATTATTTCTAAGGGATGTATATATATCATATAGTTAAGGTTTAAGATTTTGATTATGAGTCACCTACCCTTGAGTCAATTCCCATGGTTAGTGAGTTTTTAGATGTCTTTCCTGAATATCTTCCCTGTATTCCTTTTGAAAGGAAGTAGCCTTTTGCATAGATCTTCTTCTGAAATAATCAACCTATTTTCGTTCCTTCTTGTCATATGGATCTGACTGAATTAAAGGAGTGGAAGGATTAGTTGAAAGATTTATTTGAGAAGGGCTTTATTAGGTCAAGTATATCACCTTGGGGTGCTCCTATGTTATTTGTCAGAAAGAAAGATGGATCACTTCAGATGTTTATTGACTATTGACAATTAAATAAGGTAAAATCAAGAATAAATATTTTCTGCCAAGGATTAACAACTTGTTTGACCAATTACAAGGGGCTATTCATTTTTCAAAGATTGACCTCTGTTTCGGTTATCATCAATCAAGGGTAAGGGAGTGTGATCCCCAAGATGGCTTTTCGGACTAGATATGGGTATTTTGAATTCGTGGTGATGTCATTCAGGTTAACTAATGCTCTGGTGGTGTTTATGGATCTCATGAATCATATGTTCCAGCCATTTCATGATACATTTATGGTTTTCTTTATTGATGATATTTTTATTTATTTCCAAAGTGAATAAGAGCATATGGATCGTTTGAGGTTGGTTCTTCAAACTTTGAGAGATAAATAGTTATTTTCCAAGTTCAGTAAATATGAGTTTATGTTGAGTGAGGTAGATTTTCTTGGTCATGTGGCATTTGGTGATGCTATTAAAGTTTAAAGAAATAAGATGGAGGTTGTGAATAACTGGCCTAGACTATTGATTCCTTCGAGCATTCTGAGTTTTCTTAGCTTAGCTGGTTACTATCGGAGATTAGTTGATAGATTTTCATCCATTGCTTTGCTATTGAAAAATTTGATTCAAAAGAAGGCCAAGTTTATTTGGACAGATGAGTGTGAGAAGAGCTTTCAGATCTTGAAAAATCGGCTTACATTGGCTCCTATTTTTACCCTAACGATAGCTTGGATTATAGTATATTATGTTGTATTGAGGATTGGTTTGGGTTTTATGCTTATGCAAAAGTGTAAAGCGACAGCTTATGCATCAAAATAGTTGAAGGTTCATGAATAAAACTATCCGACTCATGACCTTGAATTAGTGGCTATGGTGTTTGCTTTGAAGATTTGGCAGCATTATCCATATGGGGTTCATGTTGATATATTCACCGATCACAAGATCTTGCAATATGTATTCACTCAAAGAGATGCAATGGAGATGGTTGGAGCTTCCTTAAAGATTATGACATAAGCCTTCAATATCATCTCGGCAAGGCAAAATTTGTAGTTGATTCTCTTAGTAGGCTATCTATGGGTAGTGTGGTTCAAGAGTTGGTAAAGAATGTGCACCATTTGTCTAGATTTAGTGTTAGGTTGGTTGATTCTAATGATAGTAGCATTCATGTTCATAATGGGACTGAGTCTTCGATGGTTGTTGATATCAAGGTAAAGCAAGACTTGGACCCATCATTGGTTGAGTTGAAGAAGTTGGTTACTGAAAAAAAGAAAGAGATTTTCTACCAAGAGGGAGATGGTGTATTTCGGTTCGAAGATCATTTATGTATATTGAATGTTGATGGTCTTCAAAGGTGATTCAAAAAGAGGCCCGTAACTCTCATTATTCTATACATTCAAGATCCACCAACATGTATCAGGAATTGAGGGAAGTGTATTAGTGGCATATATGAAGAAATACATAGATAAGTTTGTATCTGATTGTCCAAATTGTCAACAAGTGAAGGGGAACACCAAAGGCCTAGTGGTTTGGCCCAAGATATTGAGATCCCTACTTGAAAATGGGAGGATGTTAATATGGACTTTGTGATTGGATTTCCCTGTACCTAAAAACAATTTTACTTTACTTGAGTTATACAAGGTTATACATCTGTGAGTTGGTTAGATTACATGGTGTGCCTGTGTCAATTATATCAGATCATGGTACCCAATTTGCTTCTCACTTTTGGAGATTGTTTTAGAAGAGACTTGGTACTAAGGTGAAGTTGTGTACCACTTTCCATCTCAAATCGATGGACAAGTCGAGAGGATCATTAAAACATTGGAGTACTTGTGTGTTGGAGTTCAAAGGGAATTGGGATGAGTATCTACCACTCATTGAGTTCGCCTACAACAGCAATTATCACGCTAGCATTTGAATGGAATCGTTTGAAACTTTGTATAGAAGAATGTGTAGATCCTTGGTCGGATGGTTTGAAATAGGTGAAATGGCATTGATTGGCTAGGACTTGGTGTTGCAGGCTATGGAGAAGATGAAATTGATTAGGGAAAGATTAAAACACAGTTCAAAGTCGCCAAAAGTCTTTTTTAGATGCTAGGAAGAGGGATCTTGAGTTCCTTGTCGGTGAATGGGTATATGTGATGGTTTCACCTAAGAAAGGTGTGATGCATTTTTGCAAAAATGGAAAGTTAAGTCCCCGGTATGTAGGTCCTAATGAGGTTGTTGAGCGAATAGGCAATATGGCTTATAGATTGAATTTGCCTTCAAATATGAGTTCCATTCACTTGGTCTTCCATGTGTCCGTGTTAAGGAAGTTGGTTGGTGATCCTAGTTCTATTGTGCCACTAGAGATATTGATTTTGAGGAAAACTTATCATATGAAGAGGTTTCAGTTGAAATCTTAGATAGGCAAGTGAAGAGACTTCGTAACAAGGATGTCGCTTTAGTTAAAGTGCTTTGGAGAAACCAACATCTGAAGAGTTCTAGATGGAAGTCAGTATCATACAAGTAGTGATACCCCTATCTATTCTAATCTATACAAGCCAATGGTACTAGGTTCTTCTTATTTAAATGGTCCTAATTTGTTCTGAAACACCCTCATGTGCTTTAGACCCGATAAATGTACAACAACAACAACATACCCAGTGAAATCCCACAAGTGGGGTCTGGGGAGGGTAGATTGTACGCAGACCTTACTGCTACCTCAAAGAAGTAGAGAGGCTATTTCCTAAAACCCTCAGCTCAAAATCCATAAGCTGAAAGGACTAGATATGATAAAAATGAAATGTAAGGGGAGGAAAAGGAAAAACAGGTGCGACTAACAATGAATAGCACATGATAGTTTGTAAACATGATAAAACTAACTTATAGACGGAAAATAATGGAAAGGAAAAGGAAAAATAATAATGGTAATAATACTACTAATCATAATCATAATAATAGTAACAATACTACTACTACTAATAATAAGAAGACAAAGGAAAAGGGGAGGAAGAAGACGAGGGAAGAGGAGAGGAAGAGGAAGAGGAAGAAGAAGAACTTAGCCTACTACTCTAATTCTTGCCCTCCACTTCTTTCTATCTAAGGTCATGTCCTCAGTGAGGTCGAGCTCCGCCATGTCCTGTTTGATCACCTCCCCCCAATACTTCTTCGGTCTACCTCTACCCCTCCTAGTAGCTCCCATAACCAACATCTCACACCTCCTAACAGGAGCATCAATACTCCTTCTCTGCACGTGTCCAAACCATCACGGTCTCGCTTCCCTCATCTTTATGCCCACCGGGGCCACCTCTAGTTTCTCCCGAATTATCTCATTCCTAACCTTGTTACTCCTGGTATGTCCACACATCGATCTTAGCATCCTCATCTCTGCGACATACATCTTCTGGACATAAATATTTTTAATCGGCCAACACTCCACCCTATACAACAGCGTTGGTCTAACCACCACTCTGTGAAACTGACCTTTAAGTTTAGGTGGTATCTTTTTGTCACACAACACTCCAGAGGCAAGCCTCCATTTTGTCCATGCTGCCCCAATACGATGTGTGACATCATCCTTGATATTGCCACTACTCTGGATGATGGACCCCAGATATTTAAACCTTTCCCTTTTAGGGATAGGTTGAGTGTCAAGCCTAACCTCAGAGTTTGCTTCCACCCTCTCAGACCCGATAAGTGTAATTTCCATATATCACAAAATTCGTGTGTGATTTTGAAAATCTTACTCTATATTCTCGATCAAGGGAAAATTTGAGTAGGAAATGGGAATTACCCGGATTTTAGAAGACTTGTAGCGAAAAATAACTTTTGGTAATTTTACGATTTATAGTTGTTGTCCAAGCCTAGGGTGCGCCAATGTGTATTTTGAACTCTGCATCTAGTCTGGGTCGTGCTTGGGACATGGACCAGTGTAATATTTTCCTTGGTTTTCTAATTTCATTCAAGGGCATTAGGGTCATAGCCCCATGCCAATTTGAATTTGAAATCTCCCATATTTAGCCATTTTCAATTCTAAACTCACAAAAACCTCTCTAGAACCTCTCCAAGACTTTATGAAATCTCTCATTCAATTCAAGGATTTCAAGTTCAATTTTGGAACTCAAGGACTCATTTCATGTTCTAAGTCTACTTCAAGTCCATTTCAAGGAATTCAAGGCTTAAAGTATGGGGGTCTTCATCCGTGGGTCCTTTCACCCATGGAGCCTAACCTTCTCTTTTGTTAAAATTGCATGATTTCAAGTTGTATTACCTATGGGTATCTCTTATTATGAAATATAAACATAAATTATGTTGGGGTTTTATCAAGTATTGATTGATTATGCATGAATGTCTATTTCAAGCTTACTCCATGAATAGATTATGTCTATTGGGAGACTATGCATGTTTTGAGCTGTGAAACTATGAACTATTATGATTTTTTGTGATGGATTTCAAGGTACCTTACATTAATGTTTTACTACTATGTTGGTGGGTTGATTTGCATTGAGTTTAATCATCTTATTTTACTCTTGAGTTGCATGATTGTGAATAAGTATCACGAACCCACCATGTGTTCGATAAAATGACATGACAAAAATTCTCAAGTTGCTTACATGGTTTATAAGTGAAGTGGCTTCATGATGATTAAGGGATTTCAAGAAAGTGTTGAATTCATATAAAGTATCTATGATCTTATAAGTATCAGGTTAAGCCCTATATCAAGATTTTTACCTCTTCTAAGCCATTTATATTTAAGCAAAGGTTCATGTATGATTATGATATACTCTCATGTTCAAGTTAGGCTCACTACTAGAGGTCAAGTGTTTATGAGCTACTCAAGTCATATTCTTACAAGTTATTTATGTTATGCTTAAAGTATGATTATTTCAAGTATTCCGTGGGTTTTGACTTAGCACCGATTAAGGCTTAAGATGGGGGCTCAACTCAAAGGGTCCTTACATAAAGTCTTTAGTCTCTAAACTATATGCCACTATAGGATTATGATTATTACCCTTGCTATACTTGTGGATCCATTTGGTTCATGTTATCATGCTTGGTTTTCCTTGGCAAGTAGACCACACTTCATTGGGGGTGGTCATACTCGGTCAACTGAACCGAGGGGATATCAGGCTTGGGAGTCCAAGTTATAGCTACTTGGCCTATGTCAGTTGAGTTCTCTTACCATATATGTATGATATATTATGCAAGTTGAATAATTTACAAGGATATTTTATTCCAAGCATTGATCATGCATGCCATATTGAGATTATATATACATTGCTTAAGATTATGCACTTTGTATATATGGGCTTATGTCTTTGTTGTATTGCACCCTGCATACTTACTACATTCAAAAGTACGAATGCATACTCTATGCCTACATGACATTACCATATAGGGACCGGAGCTCCTTTTAATCATCCTCCACGTGGCTAGTCGGTACTTCAGAGAAAAGCATTGGTGAGTCCTCAAGTCCGAGGACAATATCTAAGTTACTCATGCTATATTGAGACTTCTTTATGTTGAACACTTGTTATCATGAGGGTGAGCATGGGAAGTGTCGTAGCCCTTGCTTTGTTCTAAGTTAGAGGTGTTGTTCGATACTATGTTACGTATATGCTATATCTTGACTCCTTTATGCTTTTATGAAAATCAATGACTTACCTTAGTCTCGCTTCGCTTTCATTATATCTTTTTATGCTTACTTTGCTTCTGCGACTGAGGATGTATGAATGATATGCTAAGAGGTTCTTTGGGGTCCCCTCGGTCTCCCCATTTTCTATGTCACATCTAGGCCCTAGGCTTGACTCATGACAAGCTTGGTATTAGAGCACAAGGTTGTAAATGGTCCTCGAAAATCCAACACAGCACATTAATTAGAGTCTTATTCATGGTTGTGAAGCTTGGAACAACTATGAATGAGAGTCTATGAGGCTTTGAAATGACCCCAAAATGTTCTAAAAAATGTGCCTCGAAAGTGGCCAGAATTGTAATTATTATATATCTCAAAATTTGTGCATAATATTAAAAATATAACTTCATATTCTTGTTCAGGGGGTCAAATTGAGGGGAAATGGCTCTAACCTTGATTTAAGAGAAATCATAGAAAATTTGAAAATCGCAAAATGTGATTTCCAATGAGCAATCCACGCCCTTGGCACGATGCGGACCGGTATATTTTCTGTCCAGTTTTTTTAACCAGTCCAACACTTTGAGTCTTGAGCCCAAGTATTCACATATGTGAAAATACTTATGCTTAGCCTTATTTCACCCTCATATAATTCAAGACATTCCCAAATACTCTCTTAAACACTTGGACAATATTTCGGCTCCAAATTTCAAGTCCCAAAACTCATCCAAATCACATGGTTCTCATTCAAGCTTCAAGTCTTGATCTCTAATCTTCTTTAAGGATTCTCCAAAGTCATGGTATGTGGATTTCTTTCATGGGTTCCTTTCACAATGATACCTTAGCTCTCTTTTACCTAAAATTGTATGATTTAAAGTTGATTTACTCATGGGTATTACCTATTATGAATTTCATTGTACACTATGTTGGGGTTTCATAAAATTATGGTTGTTTTAACAATTTTTGAGCTATGAATCTAAGATCTATTGTAAGAGTTGATGAAAGTTTTTGATGTATATTGCTTGAGGGTGTTACTAAGTATTTATTTATGATTTTACATTGAATTTTCTAGCATGATTACACTCTTTATTTGCTCGGTTTTACACTAGCACTACATACCCGTCAAGTGTTTGATAAAATATCCGATTAATGTATTTTGGAGGAATTGAAGGTCCAATGCATGTATTATGAGTTGAATGACTTTATGATGATGAAAGAAATGTATGTATATGATGTTCTCCTATATAGTGTTGGAATGTGACCATGCGTTGCTCGATGGGTTAAGAGCCCGGGTAATCATGTCGAGGGGTTTGTAACTTGATACTGATCAAGGGGTTGTGCCTTGGTAACCGGATTGAGGGGTTAGTACCTTAATTACCAGGGGTAGTAGGTGTGAGTATCAACCAACCAATCAAGGGGTTCGTACCTTGGCAACCGGGTTGAGGGGTTTGTACCTCAATCACAAAGGATGGTAGGTTGCGATGATCCATAAACTAATCAAAGGGGTTTGTACCTTGGTAACCTACAGAATTTATAGAGTACTAACGCATACTCTATGCCTACATGATATTACCATGTAGGAACCAGAGCCCCACTTGATCATCCTCCTCCACATGGCTAGTACAACTTCTCTCAAGCTCTTTGGTGAGTCCTCCATTTCGGGGATGATGTTTATGATCTCATGCTATGTTCTAAGAATATCTTTCTTTTGTGTATATATTGACTATGAGGGTGAGCCCAGTAGCTTATCTTGGCCCTTTCTAAGTATCTAAGTTTTAGAGGTGTTGTTGGACATGATATTTTTAATGCTATTAGCTGTAACTCTCTCTTGACTCTTGATGTTTATGATATTAAAGTTGTCCCTTAGCCCCGCTTGTTCCTATTTATTATTTCTTATTGTATTTTATTGGTTCTGTGATCAAGGATGTGTAATGATATATTAGAGGCGTACTTGGTGTCCCTTCATGTCCCCATGCTTCATGTCATGGGCCCTAGGCTTGGGCCGTGACAAGCATTTTAGGAAATGTTTCACTTCTTCATGGTCTATATCGTGGTTTTGACATAAATATAAGGTTTTCCCCTAATGAATGTTCTTGTTTTTTCTAGATCATGCGGATACCAAGGGGAAGGCTAAGGAGAGCTCGTACTCTCGAGGAGCAATTGACCCCTCCCGCTCCATAAGTTCCTCAAGATGGAGGGGTTGCGCAAGAAGAGTTCCAGGATGGTATCACAATGTTAGGCCATGTTATAACCAACAAAATGAACCAAGGGGCCCAAGCCCCTCATGCTCCTACTCCAGCCTCAAGGGTGAGGGATTTCACAAGAATGAATCCACCGGAGTTCCATGGGTCCAAGGTGAAAGAGGATCCCCAAGAGTTCATTAATGAGGTGTATAAGGTGCTATCAGTCATGGGGGTCAATTCAGAGAATAAAGAGGAGTTAGCATCCTACCAACTCAAAGGTGTGACACAAATTTGGTTTACACAATAGAAATTGGAGAGGAGAGATGATGATGCTATTCTTTGGGAGGTGTTCAAAGCCACCTTCCTCAATCAGTTCTTGCTTATCGAGGTAAGAGAAGCAAAGATGATGGAGCTTATAAACGTCAAGCAATGTTCCATAAGTGTGAGGGAGTATTCCCTTAAGTTCAACAAGTTATCCAAGTATGCTCTATATTTGGTGGCCAACCCTAGAGCTAGAATGAACAAATTTGTGTTGGGAGTATCTGACTTGGTTAATGAAGAGTGTATTAATGCCATGCTAGTGAGTGATATGGATTTGTCTCGGCTCATGACATATGTTGGACAACTAGAGGGGGAAGATACTAGAAAGAGATGAAATGGGGAGTCCAAGAGGGCTCAATTTGAAGGTGGTTTCCAAGGTTTTAAAGGTGGTCGGTTTCCTCAAGGCCACGAGTTCCAAGGCCTAGGGTCTTCTAGTGCTCCTAACAAGAGATTTGCTAATGATAACCCAAGATTACAAGGTGAAAATGGTGGGATGACCCACCTTAAGTGCCAAAAGCATGGGAGAAACCATGGTGGTCCATGTTTAAAAAATACTAATGCTTGCTTGTGTTGTGGTGAAATGGGGCACAAGGTTATTGATTGTATGCATGCTTTAAACGAAGGTAGCGATGGTCTTCTTCAAGTCCAAGGAGCTAGTGCGGGCCAAAGGGAAAAGGGAGGCCAACAACAGGGTGCTCTAAGGCAAAATAGGTTGTATGCTCTCCAAGGAAGGAAAGGAGTTGAGGAGGTGTCCGATGTTGTTACTAGTATTTTAAAGGTTTTTTATTATGATATGTATGCATTGATAGATTTATGTTCCACTCTTTCTTTCATTACTCCTTTTGTCGCCAAAAAGATTTATGTGAGTCCCAAATTGTTGTGTGAACCTTATGAAGTGTCTACCTGCGTTGTTGCGTCCACTATTACTAAAAGAGTCTATAGAGATTGACCCGTGTCAGTATTGCATAATGTATTGGATTGTGATTTTGTTGAATTAGATCTGTTGGATTTTGATATTATTCTTGGGATGGATTGGTTAAATGCATATCATACTTCTATTGATTGTAGAACACATAAGGTTAAATTTCAATTCCCTAATGAGCCCGTCCTTAAGTTGGAAAGTCATAATATGATGGCCAAGAGTAGATTCATTTCTTGTCTAAAAGCCCAAAAGTTGATTTCTGAGGTCGCCTTTATCATCTTATGAGGGTTAGGGATGTTGAGTCTTAAGTCCTTCCTATTAAGTCGATTTTGGTGGCAATAATTTTCTTGATGTCTTTCTCGATGAGCTTTCCATTGTTCCTCCCGAAAGGAAAATAGACTTTCGTATAGACCTTCTTCCCAATACACAACCAATTTCCATTCCCCTTTATCGTATGGCCCCAGTGGAATTGAAGGAGTTGAAGGATCAATTGAGGGATTTGTTGGAGAAGGTTTTCACAAGGCCTAGCAAGTCACCTTGGGGTGTATCAGTGTTGTTTGTAAAAAAAAAAGAATGATTCTCTTCGAATGTGCATTGATTACCAGTAACTTAATAGGATTACCATAAAGAACAAGTACCCTCTACCAAGAATTGATGATGTTTTTGATCAACTACAAGGGGCTAGTCACTTTTCTAAGATTGACCTTTGATCCAGATACCACCAAGTGAGGGTGAGGGGGGGTTATTTTCCCAAAATGGCTTTTCGAACTAGGTATGGGCACTTGAATTTGTGGTAATGTATTTTAGCTTGACTAATGCACTGACTATATTTATTGATCTCATGAATAGGGTCTTGAAATCCTACCTTGATATGTTTGTGGTGGTCGTTATTGATGATATATTGATTTATTCTTGGAGTGAGAAAGAACATATGAATCACTTGAGGGTGGTGTTCCAAATCTTGAGGGATAAGAGTTGTTTGCTAAATATGAAAAGTGTGGATTTTGGTTGAAAGATGTTGCTTTTCTAGGGCATCAGGTATTGGTTGATGGCATTAAGGTGGATCCTAAGAAGATGGAGGTGATAAGAAATTGGCCTTAGCCCTTGATTCTGACGGATATTAGGAGTTTCTTGGATTAGGAGGGTTACTACTAGAGGTTTGTGAATGGGTTCTCTTTTATTACTTCCCCCATGATAAAGTTGACCCAAAAGAGTGCAAATTTTTTTTTGACCAATGAATGTGAAAAGAGTTTTCAAACTTTGAAATTTAAGCTTGTCTATGCTCCTATCTTGGCTCTACGGGAAGGGTTGGAAGGGTTTGTGGTTTATTATAATGCCTCAAGAATTGGTTTTTGGGGTGTGTTTTGATGCAAAACGGTAAGGTGATAGCATATTCCTCTAGGCAACTTAAGGTGCATTAGTAAAATTATCCCACTCATGATCTTGAATTGGCGGCCATGATGTTTTCTTTGAAAATTTGGCATCAGGATTTGTATGGGGTTCATGTTGATATGCTTACCAACCACAAGAGTCTCCAATATGTGTTCACACAAAAAGATCTTAACTTGAGACAAAAAAGGTAGTTAGAGCTCATTAAAATTATGACATGAGTGAGCATTATCATCTAAGCAAAGATAATGTTGTGGCTGATGGTCTAAGTAGAGCATGCATGGTAGCCTAGCTCATATTGATGTTGGTGTCAGGAAGGTGGCTAGAGAAGTCCACCGGTTGGCTAGATTGGGGGTTTGGTTGGATAAAGTTGAAAATGGAGGTATAGTGGTTGTGGATGGTTCTAAGTCTTCTTTGATTAAGGAAGTCAAGCCAAAAAAGATCTTGACCCCATCTTGCTAGAGTTAAAGGCCTTAGTGAAGGATGGTAAAGTAGAGGTTTTCTCCCAAGGGGGAGATTGTGCCCTTAGGTACCAAGGTAGGTTGTGTGTGCCTAATGTTGATGACTTAAGGGAGTTGATTTTGAAGGAGGCTCATAATTCATCCTATTCTATTCACCCTTGTTCCACAAAGATGTATAGAGATTTGAGGGAAATGTATCGGTAGGGTGGTATGAAAAGGTATAGTGCCAAGTTTGTATCCGAATGTCACAATTGTCAATAAGTGAAAGTCGAACATCAAAGATCGGGTGGCGTAGCCTAAGATATAGAGATTCCTACTTGGAAGCGAGAAGAAATCAACATGGATTTTGTGGTTGGGTTTCCTAAGACTAGGAGACACTTTGACTCTATTTGGGTTGTTGTGGATAGAATGCCAAAGTTGACTCACTTTATACCGGTCGAAACCACTTATGGTATCGAAGATTATTCCAGGTTGTATATTCATGAGTTTGTTAGATTGCATGGGGTACCCTTATCTATCATTTCGGATCGTGGTGCTCAATTCACTTCTCATTTTCAGAGGTCCTTCCAAAGAGGTCTTGGTACCAAGGTCAAGCTTAGCATAGCTTTTCATCCTCAAACGGATGCTCAAGCTGAAAGGACTATCCAAACTCTTAAGTATATGCTTAGGGCTTGTGTTTTGGAGTTTAAGGGTAGTTGAGATGAAGATCTTCCACTTATTGAGTTTGCTTACAATAATAGCTACCACTCAAACATTGGCATGGCTCTGTTTGAAGCTTTATATGGTAGGCGTTGTAGATCCCCGGTTGGGTGGTTTGATATGGGGGAGATAGCATTACTAGGTTTGGATTTGGTTATGGAAGCCTTGGATAGGGTGAGGTTGATAAGAGAGAGATTGAAAATAGACAAAAGTCCTACTCCAATGTGAGGAGAAGATATTGAGTTTGATGTTGGTGATTGGGTTTACTTGAAGGTCTCACCCATGAAGTGTGTGGTCCAGTTCGGCAAGAAAGGGAAGTTGAGCCAAAGATTTGTGGGTCCTTACAGAATTTTGAGAAGAGTTAGTAGGGTTGCATATGATTTGGAGTTGCTTATGTAGATGAATATGGTTTATCTGGTCTTCCATGTGTCCATGTTGAGGAAGTGTGTGGGTGACCCAAGTTATATAGTGACTTTAGAGGTTGTCAGTGTTGTGGAAGATCATTTGACCTATAAGGAGGTCTCATTGGAGATTTTGGATAGACAAGTGAAGAGGTTGAGAAACAAAGATGTAGCACCCCTCAAGGTCCTTTAGAGGAATCAACTAGTTGAAAGTGCCACAAGAGAAGCCGAGATTGACATGAAAAAGCGACACCCATATCTCTTCCACTCTACTCAAGCCAAAGGTAATACCTCAAGTCTCATCTATGATTTCAAGTCTTAAGTTTCAAGCCTCAAGCATTTAGGTTTATTTTAACAAGTTTATGGTGATTTTTGACATTCATGTGAGATTTTTGAAAATGATGTTTAAATGCATTTGTTGCATTCATGGAGGGATGGAATCTTCATATTACTTCTCTTATTCATGTTTCTTTGATATTTGGGGACGAATGTTCCCAAGAGGGAGATATTGAAACACTGCTCATGTGCTTCAGAATGCCCCATAATCATAATTTTTGTATATCTAAAATTCATACGTGATTTCAAAAATATGACTTCATATTCTCAATCAGGGGAAAAAAATTGAGCGGGAAATGGGTATAACTCAAATTTTAGAAGACCTATAGCGAAAAATAATTTTTTGCTAATTTTATGATTTTCAGTGGTTGTCCGCGCCCAGGGCTCGATGCGCTTGGGGCACGCCACTATGTACTTTGAACTTAGTGTTTGGTCTGGGTCACGCCTGGGGTGTGAACAAGTGTAATATTTTCCTTGATTTTATTGTTTCATCCGAGGGCATTGGAGTTATAGCCTCATGCCCATTTAAATGTGAAATCTCCCATACTTATCCATTTTTCAACTCTATAACTCACAAAACTCTCTCTAAAACCTCTCTAAGACTTTATCAAATCTCCCATTCAGTTCAAGGATTTCAAGATCAATTTTGCAACTCAAGGACTCAATCAAGCTCTAAGTCTACTTCAAGTCCATTTCAAGAAATTCAAGGCTTAAGGTATGTAGGTCTTCATCCATGGGTCCTTTCACCCATGGAGCCCAACTTTCTCTTTTGTGAAAATTGCATGATTTAAAGTTGTATTACCTATGGGTATCTCTTATTATGAAATATGAACATAAATCATTTTGGCATGTTATCAAGTATTTATTGATTATGCATGAATGTCTATTTCAAACTTACTCTATGAATTGATTATGTCTATTAAGACTACGCATGTTTTGAGCTATGAAAATATAAACTATTATGAGATTTTATGATGGATTTCAAGGTACCCTACATGAGGGTTTTACTACCATAATGATGGGTTGATTTGCATTGAGTTTACTCATCTTGTTTACTCTTGAATTGCATGACTTTGAACAAGTATTACGAAACCCGCTATGTGTTTCATAAAATGACATGACAAGAATTCTCAAGTTGTTTACGTGGTTTACAATTCAAGTGACTTCATGATGATTAAGGGCTTTCTAGTATGTATTGAATTCATAAAAATTATCTACGATCTTACAAGTTTCAAGTTAAGCCCTATTTCGAGATTTTTACCTCTTGTGAGCCATTCATGTTAAAGTAAGGGTTCATGTATGATTATGATCTACTCTTATGTTCAAGTTAGGCTCACTACTAGAGGTTAGACATGTTTATGAGCTACTCAAGTCATGTTCTTACAAGCTATTCATGTTATGATTAAAGTATGATTATTTTCAGGTATTCTGTGATATTTAACTTAGTATTGATTGAGGCTTAAGATGGGGGCTCAACTCAAAGGGTCCTTACATAAATTCTTTATTCTCTGAAGTATGTGCCACCATAGGATTATGATTATTACCCTTGCTATACTAGTGGATCCATCTAGTTCATGTTATCATGTTTAGTTTGCCTTGGCAAGTAGACCATACTTAGCTGGGGGATGTCATGCCCGGTCACCTGAATCGAGGGGGTGTCAGGACTCAGATTCCAAGTTGTAGCTACTTGGTCTATGTTGGTTGAGGTCTCTTACCTGTCTTTCAGATCTGCTGCTTCAGATTCATCGAGTTGGGTGCTGCTCATTTGTCTTGGTTTAATCTTTCGACCCTAAAAGCGTAGAACAAACTCATTTGATGTAGGGATCGGGGAATGAGCTTCGCAACAAAGAGTAGAGGGGAATGGTTCGAAAGTAGATGCTAGTGGTTCAAATCATGTATTAAGTCAACCCATTCTTTCTATCTATTCTTTTTATCAGTAAAGAGGTGCCTCGGGCTCTTTTCCAAGGGGCAAAGGGTATTGAGAAGTAGGTAGAGAAGTCATATGTATGATATATTATGCAATTTGAATGATTTACGAGTATGTTTTATTACAAGCATTGATGATGCATGCCATAGTGAGATTATATATTCATTTCTTATGATTATGCACATTGAATATATTGGCTTATGTCTTTGTTGCATGCGCGCCAAATACTTAGTACATTCAAATGTATTAATACACACTCTATGCCTACTTGATATTACCATGTGGGGACCCGAGTTCCTTTTGATCATCCTCCATATGGCCAGTTCGGTACTTCGGGGAAAAGCATTGGTGAGTCCTCAAGTCCGAGAACAATATCTAAGTTACTCTTTCTATGTTGAGACTTCTTTATGTTGAACACTTGTTATCATGAGGGTGAGCCCGGAAAGTGTCTTGGGCCCTGCTCCATTCTAAGTTAGAGGTGTTGTTAGATACTATGTTATGTTTATGCTATGAGCTTAACTCCTTTATTCTTTTATGAATATCAAAGACTTCCCTTACTCCCACTTCCCTTTCATTATATCTTGTTGATGCTTATTTTGCTTCCGTGGTCGATGATATGTGACTTACATGCTAAGAGACTTGTTTGGAGTCTCCTCAGGTTCGCCGTGTCACATCTAGGTCCTAGGCTTGGGTCATGACATGTTCATTCCTATGTTTTCATGTCATGACATGTGTACATGTGCGTGAAATTGATTTAACTATTGTTTAAGCATGTATTGATGATTTCATGATTTTAAATGTTGAAAATTATGCTTCATGCCTTCATGTTAAGATGTTTTCATGTCCTAATAAATCACTTCAAGCTATGTTCTAGCTCATTCGAGGACGAATGTTCCCAAGGGGGAGATGATGCAAAGACCCAGGCTTCTAAAGGCCTTAACCATGCTCGAGTTTTGGTTTCCTATGATTTTGACAAAGGTTCCCTTTGAGGGACACCTAAATAAGCCGTTGAACTATAAGCCATGGAGGTGGAACTTGGACATTTACAACTTGCCTTGTCTTCTTGAGGTTAATGACATTCAAACCTACTACTCAAATATAAATAGGAACGATTGTTATCAGTATATTAACCAAACAAAATAGTCGGGGTCAAATCTCATAGGGAATGGTGGTTCAAGATGTGAAATGATGCATTGAACTAGACAAATGTATGGTTTAATTAAGAAATTGTGAGTAAGTAAAATCAAGATTCAACTAAGAATAATTTTTAATTTGCAAATTAATAGTAGATTAAGAGAGACATTGGAGATGTGCAAATATGGGAATAGATCTACTAAGCCGAGTCTAAAAACCTGATTAGTTGAGTTAAAGATGAGTGAGTAAGCTAGATTGCTGGTAACCAACATCTCAATTACGACAACGGATGTATTTCACATGAATCTATTACAACATTATATGCAAATTGCTTAAGGACATGCCTAGCCTGAGAAATTATAGTAAATCTCCTAATATTTTAGCCATTGAATCCAAGGTTGTGGCATTCAACTAAAACCCCAAAAGATTTTCAGCTAATACATCTATTACACACTCTAAATACTCAAATTAAAAGCAATTATCATAGATAGTAAAACCCCAAGTTTGTAACCTTAGGATTATAGATGAAAATCAATGATAGATGTAAACATACTTAGATTAACAACAATATAATCATAATATCATAGACCCAACATAGAAATCAAAGACCCATAATACTTACACCCAACATAGGTGTTTTAGCCAATGATGCTCAAAAGTAAAGAATCAATACCAAATTCAGTAGTTGAGTACATGGGTAAGATGAATAGCAAGAAAAAAGTTGAATTACACAATCTAATCTCCATAATTTCTTCAGCAAGAGAAAAGTTGAATTACACAATCTAATCTCCATAATTTCTTCCTAAATCTTGAACTCACCGAACCCTAGTACTACTTGAGCAAGAAGCTTCTTTGTACTGTATTAAACTTGATATGATGGAAAAAAGTGGCCAGAAAATGATGGAAAAAAATCGAAGGACTGCGTCACAAAAAAAGCAATGGACTAAGCGACTCTATCCATCATTTTCTTATGTTTTATTTCTTTTTAAATATTTTAATTATGAAAATGACGGGCTACAACTATAAATCTGTTGCTTATTTTTGTGGAATTTTCTGACAAATTTTATGTATTTATTTTTAATATATTCTTATAAATTACGACGGACACAGTGACGAAGTTTTTCGCTTAGTTTTTTTATTAAACTAAATTTTTAAATATTTTAATCATATGAATTTCAATAAAAAATAATAATTTTTTAAAAAAATTTTGCGATGGACAAGGTGGCAATGTCCATCACTTTTTGTTTTTTAAAAAATTGATATTTAAATAATTCAATCTTGATAATTATATTAATTATTAATTTTTTTTTTAAAAAAGGTGATGGATAGTATGGGAAATTTTGTCATTTTTTTGGTTTAAAAAAGTTTACTTCAAAATAGATTTTGATTTTTAAAAATTATTTAAAAGGGGCGACAGACTCGGGGACGCAGTCCGTTGCCCCTAAGTGAATATTACCTAAGACCAAAACATTTCCCCACTCGACATTTCCCCCTTCTATCTCTCTCTCTCTCTCTCTCAAAACTTAAAGAGACCCTTAAGACAGCCGCCCCTAGCCATACGTCACAGCCCCTAGCCGTACATCGCCAACAAGCACTTCCCCAAGCCAACAACAACTAGTAAGCCCCTGTTCTCTCTCTTCTCTTTTCTATTTTTGGATTTCTTTGGCAATATTTCATTTTTTTATTTTTTAAAACTAAAAAATGTTGAATCTTTGTTAGTTTATCTTATATATATTATTGACATTGTTATATTGATTGTGAATTAGAGAAGAAAGTTTATGTTTTGATTTTATGGTTTAGTTTGAATTTAGTATGTTGAATTACTTTGTGATTTGGGGGTTTTGATAATGTGAATTAAACTGTATTTGTAGTGACTAACATTTCTTGTTTGAATATTTGAATGTGAATTTGTGAATGAGTATATATTTTTGGATTCTAGTTTGAATTGGTATTTTGAATTACTTTGTAATTTGGGAGTCTTGATAGTGTGAATTAAAGTGTATTTGTAGTAATTGAAACGACCCCAAAAAATTCCCGAAAACATGTTTTGGAAGTGCTTGAAATCTTGTTTTCCATATATCTAAAAATTAATTTGGAATTTTGGAAATCCGACTTCATATTCTTGTTCAAGGGGTCCAAATTAGGGTGACAAGGGTCTAACCTCGAATTTAAAGAAAATGAATCGAATTATGAAATTTGCACTTGGTGCAGTTTCCAGAAGCAATCCGCGACCTCTCCGCGTTTCCTACATTGTCTTTTTTTAGTTAACCCAAATTTTTCTAAGTATTGGACCTAAGTCTTCCCAAACATATTTTCACCTATACTTAGCCTTATTTCACCATCATATCACCCCAAAATATTCTCCAATATTTCCCCAAATACTTAGACTAATTTCTAACCTTAAATTCAAGTCTCAAACTCAAGATCAGTCTCAAGGATTTCTTCAAGGGTCTCACCCAAGCTTCAAATCTCCATTAAAGTCTTCTTCAAGAACTTTACAAAAGCTAAGGTATGTGGTGTTGAACCATTGGGTCCTTCCACCCATGGTGCTTAGAACCTCTTTTAATTAATATTGCATGATTTAAAGTTGATTTTACATGTGGATCTTGTATATTGAGAAATTTACTGCACAGTGATTTTAGTTCATGAAAGTATGGTTGTTTTAGCATGTTTTGAGCTTCAAATCTTGGATCTAATGTTGGAAATGATTAGGGGTTTTGATGTGAATGTCTTGGGGGTGTTGCAAGGTGTTGATTAAAGATTTTACCACTAATTTTCCTGCATGATTTCATGCTCTTTTACACCTATTACACACCCGCCATGTGTTTGATGAAATGTCCGGTTATGATTTCTTGAGGAATTGAAGGTTCAAAGTATGAGACATGATATGTGTGATGTTTTAATGATGAAATGACTTTATGGACATGATATATATATGTATATTTTATATAATGTGTTGTATTAGACCATGTCCAGTCCGGGGGGCATAAGCACTCGGACGACCATGTGAGGGGTGAGTACCTTGCCACCAGGGTGTCCGAGTGTGAACGGCATCAACCATGTGAGGGGTGTAGTACCTTGCCACCAGGGTGTTAGGGTTTGAATGGAATCAACCATGTAAGGGGTGTAGTACCTTGCCGCCAGGGTGTCGGGTGTGAACGACATTAACCATGCAAGGGGTGTAGTACCTTCCCACTAGGGTGTCCGGATGTGAATGGCATCTCCCATCCAAAGTTGGGATTCTAGCTTGGTCTCTTCAACACATATGATATCTTATATAAGCATGATTTATCCTAGCATATTTTACTTATGTATCGATCATACATGCCATATTGCTATACTATGCCTATTGTTTAATGTACGCATTTCGATTATGAAGCTTGTTTATTATTGCATTGCATCCCATATACTTAGTACATTCAAACGTACTAATGCATACTCTTTCCTACATGATATTATCATGTATGAATCGGTGCCTGAGTTGATCATCCTCCTCCTCTCCACGTGGCTAGACGGTGCTATTCCAAGTTGCTGGTGACTCTTCCATTTCGGGGACTTTGGTTTATATCTTTCTCTATTATCTATGTTTTGAGATACTATCTTATATTACATTTGACTATGAGGGTGAGCCCGGTAGCTTGTCTTGGCCCCCGCTCTTTCTCTGTTTTAGAGGTATATGTTGGACAAGGTGTGTACTATGTATGAGCTTGATTCTTGACTTTTGACTTCGATGATTATGCAAGTTTCTCCCTTAGTCCTGTTGCCCTTACTTTTATTTGTATATGTCTTTTGTATGATTCCGCAACCAAGCATGTGTGGCGATATGCTAACAGGCTTGTTTGGGGTCCTTTCGGGTTCCCCATTCGCCATGTCACGTCTAGGCCCTAGGCTTGGATCATGACAGTGATTAATATTGTTGGTTTGAATATTTAAATATAAATTTGTGAATGAGTGTATATTTTTGGATTCTAGTTTGAATTGGTATTTTGAATTTCTTTGTGATTTGGGGATTTTAGTAGTGTGAATTAAAGTGTATAATTTGAAGTGATTAACATTGTTGGTTTGAATATTTCTATGTGAATTTGTGAATGAGTATATATTTTTGGATTCTAATTTGAAATGAGTTTTGAATTAGTTTGTGATTTGGGTTTTATTAATTGGAATTAAAGTGTATAATTTAAAGTGATTAACATTGTTGGTTTGAATATTTAAGTGTGAATCTATGAATGAGTATTTTTGGATTCTAGTTGGAAATGCGTTTTGAATTAGTTTGTGTTTTGGGGTTTGTAGAGAATTAAAGTGTATTTGAAGGTATTAACATTGTTGGCTTGAATATTTAAGTATGGATTTGTGAAGTAAGATTTTTTTGAATTAGATCATAAATTGGAGTGTTTGTTAGTTTTAATTGATTTGTGAGTTCCTAAGTCAAAATTTAGTTTGGATTGTAGTTTGTGATTATTAGAATTATTCATATAAAAAGCTATTATAATTTTAATTAAGTACAGATTCTAGTTTTGAATTAGATGTATTGTGCTTTAAATTTAAAAGTTTGTAGTTGAACTTAGAATAATCAAACAAGAATGTATAAATTTTGAACTTTAGAATTTTTGTATCGTTGTACAATATATTAGGTCTGTCAAGCTAATTAAGCCCCCAATCTCCGCAAGCTAAGGATAAAAAGTGAAGGTATTTTTTACTTTCAAAATTCTAATTGTTGTATATATTAGTTTTTAAAAATTTATCAAGCTTAGAGTTTCCATTTTTTGTTTTTAGCAAAATATAATTATATTTGAAATTTGAAGTATATTTTAAGTAGTTGTGAACTTTAAGTTGAGTATAATTTAGAAGTTGAAGTTGATATACTTATTAATTTAAGTTTAGAAGTTTATATACTTAGAAATATTCTAGTTATGTACTTCTAACTTGAATTATTATATTTTCTGATATTAATTAAATTTTAAGTAGTTATGAAATTTAAGTAGAATATAATTTAAAACTTGAAATTTATATACTTGTTAAATTGAATTTTGGTACTTTTATACTTGAAAAAATTCTACTTATACACTTTTGAAACTTGAATTATTATATTTTAGGATAAAAATTAAATTTTAAGTAGTTGTGAACTTAAAGTTGAATATAATTGAGAAGTTTAGTACTTTTTATACTTATAAAAATTCAACTTATGCCCATTTGAATATAATTTAGAACTGGGAGTTTATATACTTGTTAAATTGAATTTTAGTACTTTCTTACTTAAAAAATTTCTACTTATATACTTTTGAAACTTGTATTATTATATTTTAGGAAAAAATTGAATTTTAAGTAATTGTGAACTTAAAGTTGAATATTGTCATGGCCCGGGAGGGGACCCAAGACGTGGCCGACACTCAGAGGCTATTGCTAGTCCCTAAGTGAATCACCTGGTCTCATCACATTCATTCGTTCATACATTTTTCAAATCAGCAGAAGATATATGGAAATAAATGGGCACATCTCATCATTAATCTCAAATAATAATATAATGAAAGTCTAGTAGAAAGAAACTAGCTTATAATTCTCAATATCAATATCCAACTCTAGTCTATGAAGCCTCTATCAATATTTGGTGATGTCAATGACAGACCCATGACTACCTCAATCAAAATAAAGATTAAACAAAATCTACTCTAAAGCAAGATGAAAATGGGTGATGAACCCTCCGAAGTAGGGGAGGCTCACCAAGATGCTGAACGTCTCAAGATCCTCAATGGTATGTCTGCTGATGACCTTTATCCTGTGTATATACATCATAAACTGATGCAGTCCAAAAGGGGACGTCAGTAAGTGGAATGTGATGGTATGTAAAATAGTTGAATGAAATTGAAACTGGTAGAATAGTATAGAAATAATAATCAACATCAAAGATAGTAATAATTAACATGTCAAATGTCTATCTAAAGCATGAGTAAAGAGTAGACAAGTGACCCCTCAACCAAATCAACTCATCAATCAAATCAGACTCATCTCAGAAGGACTCATCTCATCTCAACTCAGATTATTCAGTTTGGCAACTTTCTAGGAGTTTCTCTTATCCGACAACAATCACTTATGAGTTAGTGATTGTACAACAATCATGCTGATGTTTCCACAACCATTTTGTACTTTCCAGGTAGAAAACAAATCAAAACCACATGGACACGTCCAAAAGGAGACAGCATATCATAAGTCCTCTACTGATTTCAGGGACTTCTAATCAGAGGGGAACTCATCATAAGATGATGTGATGGCCCTGATCCTCACCTATGCTTGGCTATGTAGTTTGACGAGTATTAGTTAGACTAACTCTTACTCCTTCGGTGCTCGATACTCCTCCGATGAATCAAGGCTCATAAAATAATTCATCCAATCAAACTATCTCAATCAGCCTCATGGAGGCACAATCTCTTAATCAGTCTCATGGGAACTTCTAGTAGTCTTATCAATCAACATATCAATCAATAGCTCAAGGATTAGAACAATCATTAGGGAACAATCGAATAGATAAATCGTTAGGGTTCATTTATGGAGACTCAAAGGACTATTATGTTCTATCAACTCATCATCATTCTCACATCACAATCACAATCTATATAAACATTCTCAATCAAGGCTCTAGACTCGATCTCTATCTTTATTCATGCAATCTTTAAGAAAATTAAGTAGGATTTATGCAATAAGTCATGCAAAACATTCAATTCAAGAAAACAAGTTTATGATGATCATTAATATATGAAAATACATGTAGTAAATATGATTTCTCAAGAAAATAATCAAGAATCATGCATGTAGACTCAAGAACCTTCAACTCTCATCTAAGAGCATCTACGGGACACATGGGAGAACAATTTCATGCTTTTAGTTTAGCCTTACATATCTGGATGAAGAATGTACTAATCTTCTTCAAGAAATGGATTCAAATTTTCAATCCCCCCAAGTTTTCTTGTCTCTTCTCTCAAGGTTTCTTGCGTAAGAACTTAAGAAAAAAAAGAGTTTTAGAAAACTTTTATTAATATAAAATGATTTTAAAAAAGATTGTACTAATCTTCTTTAAGAATTGGACTCAAATTTTTAATCCCCCAAAGTTTTTTTGTCTCTTCTCTCAAGGTTTTATTGCGTAAGAACTTAAGAAAAAAATGGGTTTTAAAAACCTTTTATCGATATAAAATGACTTTAAAAAATACGTTTTAAGACTTAGGATAGGGTGTGTAATGATCAAAAGGCCCTTTCCAAAGTAAAATAATTTTTTTTAAAATTAATACACTGGTTCGCAACACGCCAGGGACGCGAACCAGTATATGTTGCAAATTTTTTAAAATTTCAATTCCTGTCAAAAACTAATAAAAAAAGATAAGTGTGTTTCTGCGCCCCTTCCACGTCGCATCATGGGCGCGGATAGACACTGTTTTGGATAAAATTAGTGAAAATTATTTTTTTCATCCCGGTTGCTCTTAAATTGGGTTGAGACCATTTTCCCACTCAATTTCTTCCCTAATCGCAAATCTAGTATCAAATTCCCCATCAAAGCTTTGGAAGATGCATTACGCACATGATTACGTTCTAGGGGCGTTTCGTTAATTTTACAGGGTGTTACATTATCTTTTCCTTGAGATCATTCATCCTCGAATGATGAGTAAGGGTATGTATCAAGACACGAATGGACTCAAAACCCATCTCAATATTCACATCTATCAATCGATCTTTCGACTCCTCATTTCTATACAATCTCTCTTTAGACTCAAGAATAGACAATCATCAGGAAAAGGCAATCAACTTAGTTAAGGGCAAGAAAATTTACCTTCAACATTCTCGTCATTTGGCACAAATAGATAAGGATATTTCACTTTCATCTCTTCCTAAGCTTCCCATGTGGCCTCCTCAACGAATTAGTTCCTCCACTGTACTTTGACTGAGGCTATCTATTTCGTTCTCAATCTTCGAGTCTGATGATCAAGGATTTGAACTGAAATTTCTTCGTAGGTCAAACTATCCTTCACTCCAATGCTCTCCACAGGGATTACCAAGTTAGGATCTCCCAAAAATTTCTTTAACATCGACACGTGGAACACCGTATGGATATCATCTAATTGGGAAGGTAAGTCTAATTCGTAGGCGACCTTCCCAATGCTCTTCATAATTTGATAGGGTCCAATGTAACATGGACTCAATTTACCCTTCTTCCCAAATTTCATGACACCCTTCATAGATGGCACTTTCAAATACACCCAGTCATTAACTTCGAGCTCCAAATCTCTCCTCCTCATATCGATGTAGGATTTCTAGCGACTTTGCATAGTCTTCAATCTCTCTCTAATGATCTTAACCTTCTCTATTTCTTGTAGACTCGCAACTTCTATGCCCCCATAGACTCACTTGTATAAGACTTAGGCTATCATGATAAACTCATCATCATTCATCCATAAGCCCCAATCGACTTTGTTACTCATATCGACAAAGATTACCTGCAACAACCTAATCCACATCGACAACTCAAATATACTATATAGATTCCTATAGCAGCCATAAATTAGAGCTTCACACATCTTTACACAATCATGAATATATATCTCCAACCTCTTCTTATCTATTGAGCTATCCTCGCCTCACTCGTCTTACCTAAGGGGCACTTGTACCTTGTCGATAGCATCACTTCCTCATAAATCAACATCTTTATCTCGAACATACACTATGGCAAGCCTCTTAAAGCAAATCTCCAACTAAGACTACCACTCTCACGATGCTATCTCCTCTATAACACTACTCCTCAAAATTCAAGCTCAGGGTCTAGCAGTAGTATGTGCATCTATCACACATCTCTTTAATATTAACTTACAACTACTAGGTAAAAATTCAGGGAGAATAAGCCGACTAACATCTCATAGTGAGAATTCAATCAACACATCCCTTCCTCACAACTCAGTACCACTCACCTATTTAATCATATCTCCTTATATGACTAAGCTCATGAATCGATGAGTCTCATGATCTCTCACTTAAAAATCATAAGCCTAATTTAGATCTGTCACGTTGAAAGCACTCTTTTATCTATTCAACATTTGCACTTCACCCTCAATAGTATGAATATTGCAACATATCAACATAAACTTCCTTCTAGTTTAAGTACACTCTACCATATTCTAACAATAACTCTTCCTCTATACCTCATCATGAAAATCATGCGATACTTACGATTCTTTCATCAAACTTATGGCAATTGACTCATCAGTCCATTACATACCTAGTGCTTACATAAATTTAACTACAATCCTTAATCTGCTATCACTCTCACTATCTCGTTCTTTCCATCATCAGCTCTTCTTGGAAGTATGATCGCAATTGTATAAACATATCATGAATTAGAGTATGAAAGAAGGGAACATTTTCCTAATGTCCTATAGCCTCCTGCTTATGAAGTATGGTACACAAAAAAACCCATAAATAAGACTCTTCTAGACACAGTTTCATAGACTCCCTAGGACACTTGAACTCTATACTGCGATACCAAGTTTATCACGCCTTGGGAGTGTTAGACCCCGTAAATAATTCAATTGGGGTAAAATGACTCATGGAAAATTTCGTAAATATTGTGTAAATTGCACACAAAATAATTATGGTCCATGAGTATAAGAGTTGGGTGTTTTGGAAGTCCAATTTGGAAAATTTATTTCGAAAGTCCCTAATTGGATTAAATTATAAAAGTTTGGGACTCAAATTGCATGACTTATCAACTTGAGGCCCTTATGGGCAATTTTTTTAAGTGTAGTGCCTATAAATACCCCCCTTTGTCTTAAATTTGCAAGACCATTTTGGTCTTGCAAAGGGTTGAAGAACATAACAAGGTTTGGAGGACAAAATCAAGGGGAAATTCAAGGAGCATCAATTCAAGGTAATTTCTCTTGCTAAAATTGTTCCTTCAAGTAATTTAATTATGCCTTTAAAGTGAGGAACAAAAATTTGGAGTTTTGGGGTTGTTTGAATTGATGTGGGTTGATTTGTGAATTGAAATTGTGAGGTGATCTTGACTTGGAATTGTTC
>JAABOM020060733.1:0-11632 GCA_011800125.2 Solanum clarkiae
TGGCTTAGTCAATAAAACAGAGGAAACTCTGCCGGATTTTCGGTAGAATCTGGAAATTAAGTTTAAGGATCTTTATGTTTTAAGATTTGGTATGAACGCCTAATCGGCATAAGTCACGGCCCCGGGTTGGGGTTGTGACATCTTTGGACTTAACTAACTTGATATAAAAGATCCCTTATGACTCTAAATCACATCTAACATACTTTAATATTTAGGGATTGATCCTATCGTGTATATACAACCTAAAAATCATTGGTCCATCTAACTCTTATAAAATCTTACATTAGAATTGCGACCTTTTATCATCTCCAATTCTATTTCCACACTAAGAAATTGACTTTAACACCTATGATCAATTAAGAATTATCCATTGAATTCTATATTATATGAAGGATGTCTCAATCTTAGCTTAAAAAAATTGGGATGTTACGCTCAAATCGTGGCAACGTCGTTGGCACTTGAAAGCCATTGCTAATCCGAAGAAAATTCTTAGTCTAATTGATACTGAATGAAAGGCTAAACATACTTGTGGAAGCTTTATAAAGTGAACCTTTAGAATTTTTTAAAACATTCTATGTAAGAATTTGAAATAAATATGAGTATAAATAATAATGATAATGATAATAATAATGGTTCAAACTTCTAAATACAAAATACTAAATTAACTCATAACTTTGACCACCTATGAAGCTTCTACTAAATTGAGATAGGTGCTGAGACAAGATTTACGGCTACTTGACTATTTTACTAAAAACAATAGAAAATAAAATAAGAAAAATTAACTATACTGGAGTCCTCTGAGCGAAGAGGTCTCACCAACTGCTGACTAAAAAAGATTTTTCTAAACATCTGCTATCATGAATACCTCAATTTATATCATAAGATGATATAGCATCAAATGACATCAATATATCGAATGTACAATATGTAATAGATCTATGTAACACAATATCTTAATTGAATTCTCTTGATGAATGAAATTAAAAAATAACTTGAATAATAGTAAGTATGAATGTGATGAAAACATGTAAAACTTCTTAACTGTTATATATATATGAATTGTGGGGAGTTTCTCTAACTAATAACTACCACTATGAGTTTCGTGATGATACAATATCTTATCAATATTGTTAGAGCCATCCAATACCTTGCCGAAGTAAGGGATGAACTTAACTTATGGATCCATCTGCTAGGCCTTCTTAGAGGCAAATAAGGGGTCACTTGAATTATGTATAATCCTTTCCTGCACTGACTACATAGTTTATGAAGTTGAAGTAATCTGAACTCGTATCCTCATCGGTGATCAATATCTCTCCCAAAATATGCACTACGCTCAATAACTTTAAAAGTGTCGTGCTTTAGAGAAAACTAAATATCTGATACTTGTATCCTTGGCTCAACATACTTTTTTTAAACTGGATTTTGGTTTCACAAAATTGATAATGCTTTCTCATAATTGGTAATGCTTTATTTAAAAGTATACATGCTCTTTACTATAAATATACTGCATTTGGAATCATTCGAGTCTCTTTAAACTCTTCTCAAATGATATCTCAAAATATTTGACTTTACTTAAACTTTGAAATTCATGCATAATGATGTAAAATATACTTCCTTGAAACTCTTCTAAAATAATACACATAAAACAAGATATATATTTTCTTGAAAATTTTGAACTTCATTTATGAAAATCATGCATATGAAATGTTATGACAAGATATTCGACTAACTTTGGTAAAAAAAAGGCCCATGTGATAATAATAAGCATGAACCATGAAACAAAGATCATTAATGATATGAAGTACCATAATTTTGACAATGAACTTAAGAATCAATAATAGGAGAATGTAGAAATTTAAATATTATAAACTTTGTGGTAAAAATCCTAACTTTGATCTTGTTAACTAAATTGTTGGGATGTAAGGATGAACTTAATTCCTCACTATAAGTAGCCTTACATACCTTGAAGAACAAGAGTTATCAAAGTAAAGTTTTGAACTGAAAATCTTACAGTTTGAACTTAAGAAATTCTTTTATAAATTTCTTGGAGATGGAGTTTGGGAAAGAATCTTGATTCAAAATCCTAGGATTCTTAAAGAGAATCTTGAATTAATTTTGAGCCTTTAGATCTTATAAAATTAGAAAAATCTTTTTCTTGAAGTTCTTGAATTTTGGAAGAAGAAGAATTAGGAATTTTAGGGGTTATTAAACGTATAAGGATGCTATGAGGTTATAAGATTAACTTAAGAAAACTAATTGAGAGTACAATATTGAAATACTTTTCTGAGAACATAAGAAAATCACTAAAATCATAACAAATGACCTTTTAATAAGTTCTGTCAGCCAAATCAGCAATATGGAGGTTCCATCACCAAATCATTTAGCAAGTCACTGAATGAGAGCTTCAAATCACCTAAAATAATAATTTCTAAAGGTTTTTTATTCCATTCAGTGAGCTCAATCAATGATGCGCTAAACCCATTCGGCAAGTCACGAAATTGACCTTCAGCTCACCTAATATCCCAATTTCAACATGCTCTAATAAAATAGCTATAATTTTTGTTCCAAATTCGATATGAGACAAAATTGGTGGAATTACAAAGAAGACTTAAAACCCATTAACTTGACAGATTATGGTTCACCTAACTAGTCATGTGTTTAGAAATATGGTCCTTTTTGAAGTTGATCCTTTTATGAGCTCATGTGAAAACTTAGCTGATAGAAATATTTTGAACTTGACTTGATGTTTGAAGTTTCTTGTGATACTATACCACATATGATACACTTCAAATATTTAGAAAAGGAGTTTAACATATATGCACAAAGTCAATGGATGGTTTTGGACCTATATGCATATGAGAGGTTGAACTTTCATAAAATTATATATCAAAATTCAATTGGTGTAGATATTTTTAACTCAACTTTATATTCATCTTGTGACCTTAATTCATGTCCAAATCTATTATCATACTATTTAATTGGCAATTGACACCTATGCATAATTTAAAATCACCCGGTACGACCCTGCATGCATATGAAGAATGGTTTAAATCTTCACTTAAAATTTTTGGGATATTGCAAAAATAGCTTAGCTACTCATAGTAAAGGAAATAGAAGTTCTACCAAAGTAGAAACACTCCATTTATGCATAATAAGCAATAAAGACTAATATCAATCTTTGTTGTATCGCTAATGATACTTTTTTCTTTAATAAGAAAAGTAAAAGTATTATTTCTTTCCTATAATGCTCTCTAATGTTGAATGCCCTAATTGGGAAAGAAAACTATATCTTATAATTATGTACATCCCCAAATTGATCTTGGAAATTCTCAAAGTACATTATTTTTAATATTCAAATTTGCTCTTTAAATTTTCATCAACCAAATTATGCTTGGACATGCATTTCGCAAGTTCAAGTCTGCTACACGCATGTGCTTTATTTTTTGGTTCAAACTTAATAGGTTCATCCTGCATTCGTTGATGCCCTTCTGCTGCATGCATGCATGTTCATCAATATCTTTTCTTTTAAAGTTTGTTATATTGCAGGTGCATAGATTTTTCCTGCATTCACTGGTGCCTTTCTACTGCATCCATGTATGTGCATCAATATCTTTTCTTTTAAAGTTTGTTACATTGCAGGTGCATAGATTTTTCCTGCATTCACTCGTGCCTTTCTACTGCATCCATGTATGTGCATCAATATCTTTTCTTTTAAAGTGTGTTGCACTATGTGCATCAATATCTTTTCTTTTAAAGTGTGTTGCACCTGCATACTTTTGCTATATACATGTTCTCGATTGATCTTGGATAGAGAATTTTTACATTTAATTTTTAATTTTTTTCCTTTCCAATGAATACCTACATATAAGAGAACAAAAGATATAAAATTCTTTCTAAATTAATAGTTATTTTTAAGAGTTGAATAAATTAGTAAAGTATCAACTTATTAAACTCTGAAACTTTAATTATTACTTGTCCTTAAGTAAAGAACTCACTAAGCATAAGAATAAATAGGACTAATCATCACATAGTGATTACACAATCAACTACTATTCAAATAAAATAAAATAACAAAGACTATATACACAAATAAAAACTTAATTGGTTCCACTATGTTCAACTGGCGAAGATCATCTTTTTGAAATCTGTTCTCATTTAAATCACACTTTTCAATCAAATTCAAGGACAATATCAATCAAGCACATCTACACGCATCTTAAGTTAATATCATCAACGTTCAGAGTTTTTCAAAGAATTCATGATACAATTTGTTTTATTTACACAACTCAATTAAAATTAAAACTTCATCTTCTACTAGAAGGATGCAATGTCACTCACAACAAGAGAGAATCCCATAGAATCATGTTATTCATATCAAGGAATTATAAAATCATGCAAATAAGCTCACTTTCGAAAAGAGGTACGAAATCACCAAAGCCTTTCATGTTAAAACATAGTCTAGGGGCATAAGATAGGATATAATTTGACTTAAGTGGTTAAAAACTCCATAATGCTATCAAATATTACATTGAGAACCCTCTTATATCATTAATTTAACTTATATGTCCTATTCATGACATCAGTCATTCCTTTTAATCATATTAGACTTATAAAGAAAATGAGCTAGCACCACTTTATTTTTTTTCCCTATTTGTTCTTTCATCCATAAGTTCAACTAAGAACTTTTCAATTGAAGTAGAAAGTGCCATAAGATATTGAAACTTAATTCTCTTTCATTCTTTGATCTACACTCCCAAATGTAGGCTTTACCTACATCAAATATTTATTTTTCATTTGTACTTCCTTCAATTTAAAATTTCATCCCACTTTTTCATTACTAACCATAAGGGAGGTAGGAGTACCAAAGCTAAGGGATTCAAAAAGTTCAAGGTATGCTTCATGATTTGCAAGAAATTGTAGAATTATGTCAAGATCCGAACCTAGGTTCTAGTTGTGACAAGGCGAATGTGGAACCCAAAGGCACCCCATCCAAGAATCTTGTTCATATCATAAGTATAAATAAGGTAAATAAGCAATACATAGAGTAAACAAATTGAAACATAAGAATCCATAGTCTCTAATTAAAAGTAGTTATATCAATTCATCCATACATGTCTCTATATCATAGATCTTGGTGGGGTCTAGAATTGTAAGGAACCAGATTTTGTATGACTTTAATGGTGCTTGAAATTTGGTTTCAAAAAGTTTTTGACCAAGGTGACGCCTTATAGACACCTCCATGAGCCGTGTGATTCACCATAGACCGTGTGGGGGATTCTTGAGGTGGCCCTTGGCCTTGTGTGTAGAGTGTTAGCCTTATGTTGTAGTTTGAGACCAAGGCACATACCACATGAGCTCCACACAGTCCGTGTGGAACTTTATGGGTCGTGTGGTGGCTTGTGTGATGTAGCCTTAGCCTTGAAAACCATATTTTTGGCTAAGGCTTGTCACACATGAACCTAATATGGCCCTATACTCCTTCACAGTCCGTATGGTCCTCTATATAGACGTTGGAGTAAAAAGTTTTTAAGTATGGAATCACCATCTCAGAACTTCATTACTGAAGATTTTTGGGCTAAGTGAAGAACCACGGAAGGCCACACGGTATGTGTGACCCCTAAAGGTCCATGTGATCCCTACAATGTCGTGTGACCCCTATATAGGACCCCTTGTAATACCCCACAAGTTTTAAGATCGGATGAAGGTTAGAAATTTCATTTTCGGGAGAAGTTTTGCCAGTATTCGAGCTTCATAAGGATGAAACAAGGTTGTACATGTTCTTTCCAAGGTACATTTAATTAGGGATAATTCTTTAATCTTCCAAATTAGTTCTAATCTTTTGATGTCACCTCATATCACTCCGCAATATTTGACCTCTTATTCATTTGCTCTAAACGTTTCCTAATCCTCCTTTTAAGCTCTAGTCGAAAGATCTCCATGTAACCTTCAAGACCATGTTAAAGTTATTTTCAAGCCTTCAATACAAGCTCATGTATGTGGTTTAGGGTCATCACGGGTCTCCTTCATCAAGTCAAGTTCAAAAGAATTTCATTGGCTAAACTTTTCACAAGAACCGATAAAAGGATCAAATTTAAATGGGAATATTTCTTAGCACAAAATTAACTGATTGTTCCATGAACTTCCAAATAAATCTCATTGAAATAGCTTTCCAACACATTCAGTTTCACCTGATTCTGAGATCGGATCAAGAGGTTATGGTCATTTTCGTAGAACTCATCTGTGTAGGGGTCTATGAGGATTTTTTAAATTCTGTGTCATTAATGGCCCTTACATAATTTTGGATTATTTTAATGGTATTTTATGAACTTTTCACCTATCCTAGACCCCTAAATCAGCTAATACTCTTTCAATACAATTCATTCTCATTCAAAAACACTCATTCTCTAGAATTTAATTTCTAAAATTCTCTCCAAGTCTCTTCTTCAAGATTCAAGATAAGATTTAATTGGGGTTTTAACTTCAAGCTAGATTCTTCTCAAATTCATCTTCCTAAGCAAGATATGTGGGTTTTGATTCTTGGTCCCTTTCAACCAAGAAGACCCAAAACTCTTTTCATTCAATTTCATGAAATTTTAACTTACTTTAAATATGAGTTTTCATTATTATGATTTATTAAATTCAATTGATGTGTGAATTGTACTTTATTTATGATTTTAAGTTACTTTAAGCCCTAAAATGATGGTTTGTAATTGCGATTATGAAGCTATGAAAGTGCATATGCCCTTTAAAGCTTGATTTGTATATGGGTAACCTATATTATGATTTAAATGTAAATTTTACTTATTCTTTTACTTGAATTTCATAATGGATTGCTGATTTAAGTTTGAATCTATTACCCATATTATTATCATCTCATTCATAGCATATGCATTCATGTACATTAGATTTCATGAAAATTATGAAGTGGGTTAAGCCCAATTATATTTATGTAAATGATTTTGATAAAGATTGTGGTTAGGACAAGAATGTAATCACATAAATGTCTATGATTATGGCTCTTTGAACATTCTGGGTGCTTACACCATTTCGTATATGTCAATAAGTTATTCCTATGCATAAGTATCATGATTATGAACTATGATTTGGCTTTTGAGCCTAAGTACGAATGATTATGAAATGTGTTTGGCTTTTGAGCCTAAATGTGCGTTGAAAGGATTGAAATGACTTGCATCCATTTTGAAAGCAGGTATATGTATAAGTATTCTCGTGGAATGTTTTGACTTAGCATCGATGAGATTGGAGGTGTCGGCGCTATCCCCAAGGGTCCTCTTCCTTTCTCTTCAATTATGTGCCAGCATATGTATTGAGATCTGTGGCTCATCCCGTTAGTTGAGGCATCACCTGCTATAAAGATCTGAGGCTTATCCCGTTAGTTGAGGTATGACCCGCTAGAAAAAACATGAGAATCCTTCTGAAATGGTCGGGTCATAAGGAAGATGGTCACCACATATGAAATGACTGGGTCGTAAGGCATGGTATAGATTACCTTTGGCAAGTAATCTTCTCTAACCCATGGGAGGTTAACATCGGACAAATTCATGTAATAGCTCGCATGAGTTTGAAATATCGGTTAAGGTCCCATCTCCACTATATATGAGTATTATACATTTTATGCATCATGGATTTCATGGCATTTGTTTTATACTTTTTTTTTTCGATATATACTTCGTTCTATATTATGTGCTTTTGTCATCTAAGACTGAATGCAGGTTTGATAAGTCATATGTATTGCATGCCCTGATACTTAGTACATTCAAAAATACTAATGCATACTTTTTCCTACATGATCTAACCATGTAGGGACTTGAGACTACTTTCATCCACCGTTAGATGGCTAGATTGGATTTGGGATACTTGTTATGCTGAATCCTATCTTCCAAAGATAATCCACCATTTCTCTACCTTATGTTGCTTTTACTTATGTTATCTTTACTTTGAGGGTGAGCCCAGGACATGTCTTGGCCCCCATTCTTTCTTACAACTAGAGGTATTGTTAGACATCTTGTAGACTCTTGTATTGATATATTGCTATATGTTGTATCTGGAGTTCATGATTATGTTTGTCTATTGGATATGGCTATTATGGATTGGTTATGAGAATTATGATAAGTAAGTATGTTTTGATGTGTAAATGTGGAAGATCCCAAGTCCCATATTGCTCCTATAGAGTGATTCATACTTATCTGCCCCTTAGTTCTTATGTGCTATATGTTATGTGAATCCATCTTATTTACTACCCCTATGATATCCCCATAGCATCCGTCCTACTCTCCTATCCCTTACAACTGTGTTTACTATTTCATGTACACTTCTGACCGATAATGTGAATATGGATACTTTGAGGCTTGTTTGGGGACTCTTGAGTTTCCATTCGCTATGTCACTCCTAGACCCTTGGTATAAATAATCCTCGAAGTCCAACATGCCACATCGAGTAAATTCCTATTCATGGATGTGAAGTGCACCATTCCTGTGAGTGGGAAGCTGTGATGGTATTCTAGGAATTATTTCACTTCTTCATGTCCTATGTAATGCTTTTGGCCATATATTAAGGCTTACTAACCCTTATGATGTCCTTGCTACCTTACAGAAGATGCCTCCATGAAGAGCTCCTCTATCAAGACATGCCTCGGTTAATAAGGACCAAGTTCCTCAAGAGCCTATGGGAGAGCCAGTCACTCATGGTGAATTTTGTATTGCTATTTCCATGCTTGTCCAAGTGGTGACCACCTAGGCTAGACAGGCTAAACTCCCTCCTCATGCTCCTGCTTCAGCTGTTAGAGTAAGAGATTTTACCCGGATGAATCCTCTAGAGTTTTATGGATCAAAGGATGATGAGGATGCTCAAGACTTCATTAATGAACTCCCTAAGGTGTTGACTATTATGGGGGTGACTTAAGAGGAGAAAGCTGATCTAGCTGCTTATCAGTTGAAGGATGTGGCTCAAGTATGGTACATCCAATAGTTGTTTGAGCGAGCAAGTGATGATAGGGTTGAAAGGGAAGAGTTCAAGTTTGCCTTTCTTGACCATATGTTTCCTCTTGAGCTTACGGAGGCCAAGCTAATAGAATTTACCAACCTCAAACAGGGTGGAACAAGTGTGAGGGAGTATGCCCTCAAATTTACAAAGCTCTCAAAGTATGCTCCTATGCTAGTGGCTGACCCCCGTGTAAGAATGCACAAATTTATTTCGGGGATCTCTGACTTGGTTGAGAAAGAGTGTTGTACAACCATAATTATTAGGGATATGGACATTTACAGACTTATGACATATGCGGAACAGATTAAAGGAGAAAAGCTTAAGTGGAGTGCTAGGGTGGCTAAGAGGGCTCGAGTTGAGGATGATTTGAGTAATGTTTTGGTACTACACAACAAGAAGGAAAGACACCCATACCCCACCTGTCAAAAGTGTGACAAGATGCATATGGGAGAGTGTAAGGCTAGTAGAGATGGTTGCTTTGAGTGTGGGAAGGTTGGAAACACAAGGAGGTATTGTGTAGTAGCCATAGGATAGGAAAAGAGAGAGATCGGGCTGCACTCACTGGAATATGTATTAGATCCCTTAGATTATCCAAAATGATGAGTAGAGGTTGATTTTGTGTTTATCATACCAAATTGATATTGGAGCCTAGTGGGTGACTTATTGTGTTATTAGGGGTGTTGGTTTCTCAAGCCTATCCTTATGCCTCTTTATGTTCTATCTTCATTATGTCATCATAAGTGCATTCATACTATTGGGATAGTAATTGACTGATAATTGTTGCCTATGTAAAAGGATTTCATAGGAATGGTGTTGGGGTGCATTGTTATTTCATGCGATGCTACTAACTGTCAAATTATAAATTATATTCTATTTGGTCCTAAAAGAGTAGGTTCTTCATTCTCAAATAGTCTGATTCTTCCATTTCCATGTTCTCATGTCATAACATGCATGTATGCAAGCTCATAAATTAGTTTTGAATGATGTTTTGATGTAGTTTTAATAGACTTTATGACTTCGATAATTATAATTGCATTATGTATTCATGTGGCCTGTTCATGTATGGTTTGATCTATTCAAGCTGGTCCATTTCTCACTCAAGGACAAGTGATCCTGGGAGGGGGGGTAGAGAATGTAATATCCCATGAGTTGTTAGATTGGATGAAGGCTAGAAGTTTCATTTTCGGGAGAAATTTTACAAGTATTCGGGCTTTATAAGGATGAAAAAAGGTTGGACATGGTTTTTTCAAGGTACATTTAAGTACGGCTAATTCTTTGACCTCCCAAATCAGTTCTAGGCTTTTGATGTCACCTCATATCACTCCACAATATTTGGCCTCTTATTTATTTGCTCAAAACACATCCTAAATCCTCCTTTCAAGCTCTAGTTGAGGGATCTCCATGTAACCTTCAAGCCCATGCTAAAGTCATTTTCAATCCTTCAATACAAGCTTATGTACGTGATTTAGGTTCATTATAGATCTACTTTGTCAAGTCAAGTTCAAAGAAATTTCATTGGCTATGCTCTTCACAAGAACCGATAGAAGGGTCAACTATGAGCATATCTCATAGCACAAAATAAACTGAGTGGCCCACGACCTATTAAATTAAAGCTCTTTGAATTATCTTTCCAATGCATCAGGTTTCACTTAATTTCAAGTTTGGATCAAAAGTTGCCCATTTTTGTAGAACTTGTCTGTGCAGGGGTCTATGCGGATGTTTAAATTTCGTGTCATTAATGACTCTTACGTAATTTTGGATTATTCTAAGGGTCGTTTATGACCTTTTCACCTATCCTAGACCCCTAAATCAGCTAATACTCTTTCATTACAATTCATTTTCATTAGAAAACACTCATTCTCTAGAATTCAATTTCTAAAATTCTCACCAAGTCTCATCTTCAAGAATCAAGCTAAGATTCAATTGGGGTTTCAACTTCAAGCTAGATTCTTCTCAAATTCATCTTCTGAAGCAAGGTATGTGGGTTTTTATTCTTGGTCCCTTTCAATCAAGAAGACCCAAAACCGTTTTCATTCAATTCCATGGAATTTTAACTTACTTTAAATATGAGTTTTTATTATTATAATTTATTAAATTCAATTGATGTGTGGGTTGTACTTTATTTATGATTTTGAGTTACTTTAATCCCTAATATGATGGTTTGCAATTGATATTATGAAGCTATGAAAGTGCATATCCCCTTTAAAGCTTGATTTATACATCGATAACCTATATTATGATTTAAATGTGAATTTTACTTGTTCCTTTACTTGAAAATTTCATAATGGATTGTTGATTTAAGTTTGAACCTCTATTACCCATGATATTCTCATCTCATTCATAGCATATGCATTCATGTACATTGGATTTCATGAAAATTATGAAGTGGGTTAAGTCTAATTATATTTATGTAAATGATTTTGATAAAGATTATGGTTATGAAAAGATTGTGATCACATAGATGTCTATAATTATGGCCCTTTGAATATTTTGGGTGCTTGCACTATCTCGTATATATGAATGAGCTATTGTTATGCATGAGTATCATGATTATGAACTATGATTTGACTTTTGAGCCTCAAGTACGAATGATTATGAAATGTGTTTGACTTTTGAGCCTCAATGTGCATTG
>JAABOM020060734.1:0-11632 GCA_011800125.2 Solanum clarkiae
GTATGTTGTATTGGGATTTAATAGTCGTCTAAGTGCCTAATCGGCACTAGTCATGGCCCGGGGTTTGGGTCGTGACACAAACTTGAGTTGACCGGCCTCCATATCCATTAGAGCTTGTACGGTGGCTAGGAATGAATCTATGGATGCCATTAATAAAAACATTGATACTATTAGATTATTAGCAGTTCAGGATATTAACAAATATAAAAAAAGTATAAATTTCTTCATATAGGACTTGTCCAAGTAGCAGTTAAACATTTATGCAGATTGGGTTTAGATGTACCCATACATCTTCTCCTAAGAGATAATAGACTATTAAATTTTGATGATTCATTATTATTAGTACTACAAAGTAATCTGGCTAATAAACCGGTATATTTTAATTGTTATCCTAATTATTCTATAGACATTAATGATCAAAAAGTGATGGACACTTTATCATTAAATGTTAAACTACAAGTATGAATAGTAAAGTTAATACAAGAGAAATAGCTATAACATATAGAGTATATTATAGTTTAATAAAAACTACCTTAGCCTATGAGAATTGGAAATGGAAAGTTGGGGGAGATAGGATTTGTACAAAGTTTAGAAAAGAGCAATGTTTGTATGCTTTTTATCGATACAAAGCCTTAAATAGGCCTCAAAAAAATGATGACTAAATTTTAACATCTATTTCCTATTTTACAAGTGTGCCTACTCTAATACACACTTTTTATTTTACATGTAACTAAAAATTATTACATGTGTTGATAATTATTACATGTAGCTGAAATTATAATGCATAGCCAATATCTGTCTGATCATTGAACATGTAGCTAATCGCTGACCCAGACTATAAGAAAAATAATTTAATAGCATTAAAAGATATAATTATTTTTCACTTATATCCTTCCAGCTACGTGTAACAAATATCAACACGTACAATAAATTTCAGCTACATATGTTCCTTTCTTTTCACTAGTGGTGGGACTAACTTATGAATAATGTTTATCTCCCCACAGCTACTCCAGGAAAAAACTTTCTATAATTGCAAATCACAACACTCATAAATGCCTGAACCAAGGAAACCTCAACATAAATGGATAAACAAAGCTGCTCTATGAAAAGAATATCTTTACACAAGTTTTCTCTAAAATTTATTCTTTCATCTGAGAACTAGTTTTATTCCTTAAAAAGTAAGGTAACCGGTTAATCGTGATTTTATTTACTCACTGAAATTTCATACGACCCTAGTTTACGACTTGTAAACTACTTCACCAGTCGTATATGATCTCGTAGACTATTCTAGTAATAAAAATTGTTCTGAACCACTAGTTCACGAAGGCTCTTTATGACTCGTAGTGCACACTACAACTCATAAAGGTGCTTTCGTAAAGCTTTTTTGCAACTGTACTCAGATGAGATTTTGCATTTCAATTCTTAATTTGTGGGCTAACCATGGTGTCTATGTGTTGATGTTTCAGGTACTATGGCCCCAAAGGGTAAACACTCCGAGCTCGAAGCTATGAGGAGGAGACTCAGGGATGAGCCTTCAGACGATGAGCAGGCCACTCAGCTGAGTGGTTCACTAGACATACTTGATGCCTAGTCGGACTAAGAGACTTCTGTACCACAGAACAGATCAGCCACTAGATATAGGTAGACTCAAGCTTCGATTGCTAGTCCTTCCCAGTCTGAAGAGGGAGGCAGTGATGAGAGTAGCATGCCACAGATGACTCCATCCGAAGAGGAGTCCAGTCCTGAGGAGGGCTCTGAGGAAGGAGCAAATGTTGAGCCCTCCATCGCACCATCATCATCATTAGCACAGGATGCCTTTGCTAACTGATGGTGCATCAATAGGATGGACGAGAGCTATAGAGAGGGCATGCAACCAAAGGAGTGGGGCAAACTGACCCGTTCCATCTATGAGGAGCCCAGAGTTATTGCAGATGGACTTAGCCGTGTCCCCGGTCTCCAGGACATGATGATACAATATAAGCTTCAGTATCCGACAGACTCACTTGGACGGTGCTCCCCAACTATGGTGAGGGAGTTCTATGCATCTTACATAGCCACCATCTAGCTTTCTCCTCCAAGGGGAAGAAACCTTTCACTCAGCCTAGGCTAACAGACATACGAGTGAGGGGTCAGTGGGTAGACATATAAAAAGAGACTATCTGTCGTACGCTTTTTGGTCCTGAGTACTCTGCCCCCAAATCCACAACAGAGTTTGATTACGAGTTGGGGTAAGCAAGGAACCCATTGATTATGAAGGATCCTAAGCATCAAGCCACTTTATTGAGATGGGTGGTCGGGTATATTTCAGAGCAGGTTCCAGAACCTGCTTGGGTCACCACCCATATGGACCCTATCTTCAAGGCTTCGCTTAACTTTTCGCTAAATTTTGGTGGGCTATTGTTCGATCATGCATCCAGCTGACCTTGGCGGATAATACTCTTATGTAAGAGTGTGTATTTTGGTTTGCCAGCATTCTAGGTAGCTATGATATTGATTGAGCTCGCCTCATCGCCAAGCAGATACATGAGGCTGCATTGAAGAGGGCCACCTTCATCCCATTCCTATTTTTGATCTACAAGCTCAATTTAGAGTCTAGGGTGGAGATTCTACACCAATTAGACTGGTTAGTCGATGCCCAGCCCATTTTAGGTCCTAGCCGGATCAAGGTTGATGTGAACCTGGTGGTACTCCGACGAGCACAACCCTCACATATGCCAGAGATGTTCGCCCCAGCGCCACCGCCTGAGGGTTCTAAGATGGACACTACCACTACTGCTACTACTACTGATGAGAGGCCCCAGTAGCATGGTGCAAATGAGGAGAGGAGGCCAGTATTGCTACTACTACTACACCAGAGGCCACTACTTTACAGGTTCCTATAGCAGGCATGGTTTACATGTCCGAAGGGTCTATCCAAGATATGGCACAGTAGTTGTCACATGTTGAGGCTCAGTTGACTCAACTTATTTAGCAGATCAGGTTGCGGGTTCGCCAGGCTATCATAGACTCAGAGGGTCGGAGTCAGGCATTCATTATTGCTACCATCCAGGATCGTATTTCTACAATGGATGCCCGTATTGATGCCTTCAAGGAGAGGGTTCAGAATAGATTGGCTGAGGCACAACCTTCAGATTTGTCAGCCCTGCACTCAGAGATCCAGCATCTTTGAGCAGATATGGCAACAGAACTTGTGGTACCATCACACTACCAAATACGATATCTCTGGTGCCAATGCTTAATTTATTTTCTTCCGATGAGCCTATCCATTCTTCCCTCAGAAAGAGACCTTACACATATAACGATCCAGAGGACAGATATGTACATGTGAGGAGGTCAGAGGAGAAGGTTTTTTAGCGTACCTTGAGAGAGTCGAGGCGTGATGAGGAGATTAGATGAGCTCGGGAGGAGGAGCAAGTGAGAGCTATTGGCCCCTCCGGATAGAGTACTAGTGCTAAGCAGATACCACAAGGAAAGGGTGGCGAGACTTAGCCACAAACTCGCGCTTAGGCGGCCAAGTATGTTTTTGACCCCTTACATTCTATTTTTCTTGATTTTGTGCATTGGGGACAATGCACATCTTTTTCAATGGGGTGTGGGTAGTTATGGGCCTCAGTGAAGTTTGAGTAGCTTATGGTCCATAACTACCCCAATTTTTTATCTCGGGGTTTTCTTGCCTGTATTCTTTTTTCTTGTGGATGTTTAATATTAGTTGAACAGGAATGTTTAGGATGTTTAGATAATATTTGTAGCATATAGTAATAATACTTATGACATATAATATGTTTTTATGTTTTATTTTGAAAAATGGTACCCACCAAAAATTTTTGATTAGCAGTTACATACTAATAATGCATGTTTAGGTGTTTGACAATATCTGTTCTGATAAGTGAGGGTAAATTGAGATAGAAAGTATGATCTGTGAGTCTTTTGTTGATAATGTATGCAATGCCATGAGAGTGTGAGCTTATTTTGCTAGATTTATGTATTTTGTGTTAATTCAGAACTTGCCTTGTTACTCTAAGTTAGATTGTACATTAAATGGATTAGGAAAGGATCTTAGACCTTTGTTCTGAAATAGTCCACCTTAGCTTAAAATTAACCAACCAAATGATGATATATCCCTTGTTCCAAATATTTGAGTCTTACATGTACCAATTCATTCTAAACACCTAATTAACCTAGCCTTATCTAGTGAAAAATCCTGAATTTAGGCCCTGGTCTGTCCTTGAGCATTGTGGACCTTGATTGAGGCAAAAAGTCTACGTTGAGGGTGGCTACCAAAAGCAGCCCTGGCTTGGAGGATATATATTGTGCACTTTAACACAGGCTAAAAGCCTAAGTTAAGGGTGGCTGTGGAAGGGTAACAACAAAAAAATAAGGGGGTGAGTTAGGAAGGAGGAGAAAAGGAAGAAAAATCATGTACCGGGTGCAAGAAAAATAAAAGATGCCTTTGATTGAGCTAAAAAGCAAAATGAATTGTGAAAACAAGCAAAAGCTGAAAAGTGAGAAAAAAAAGCACACAAAAAAGCTTGAATAAGAAAAAAAAAGGAGAATAAGGTGAAAATAACTAAGTTGGTGGGGCAAAAGTATAGAAAAACACAATTTCAAGAAGGTCCTTTAATCATTATTTTACTAAAATATCATACCAAAGCCCCCTAAGCCTACGTTGTAAGCCTAGAAAGTCCTAAAGTGATCCTAGTACAGGTAGTTGAAGGTCTGAGTCATGAGTATAGGCGCAATCCTATGGCATTAGTCATTATGCATGAATGTCTTTTGTGAGAGTGAGTGTTTTTTCACCGTCCCTAGGTTAAACATGAAATCATCATTGAGTGTCAAATATGGAACTTCTTTATGTGAGGGTACTTGTATTGCATTGTTAGCATTTGATTTGTTCAGTGATTGTGGACTGTTGATAGCCCCTTGCTTGTCATAGTTGTGTTGTTACATCACCAGTTTGTATTGGTTTGCTAAATAGTTATCTGATTCTGTTTTATAAAGCTGGTGTGGGTATCTGAGTTTGAAGTGCATGTGATATATGTCATTGAGTTGAGGTTTGTGTGTTATTATGTTGTCTATATAGATTGAATCGACGCTTGATGACAAGCAACAATTTTAAGTTGAGGATGTTGATGTGCTGTCAAATACAACACTTTTGATGCTTAAAACTTAGGATTTTGTATGTTCTCAATGCGATATTTGTTGATTTTATATGTTTTTGTGTTTAGATTTGCAAGATTAGGTTGTCTATGATTTGGGCAAAATTGCAGAAGTTACTTATTTTTTATGATTTATGAGACCCTCTATGGATTGTAGAGCATTCTAAGAGACGTAGAGGATGTCTCATGACAAATTCTAGTGAGGAATGATTTCTTAAGATCAGCTCAATGAGATCTGCATACGAGTCATAGAGCATTCTACGAGTCGTATAGATAGGTTTCGTGAAGATTTCCAGTGAGGCATAGTTTGAGGAAGTTGAACCCTATGAGCATGTAGTACGAGTGGTAGATTAGTTTATGAGTCGTGAAGTGGTGTCGTAGAAGAGATTTCCAAAATCCTAGTAGCTGATTATGAGACCCCGACTACGAGTCGTAGCTGGCTTTCGTTGAGTTTATCGACCACTTTTTCTAATTTATTTAGCACTTAATTGTAATTATTATAAATAGTACTTTTAGGTTATTTTTCATAGGAGGATGTCATTATTGAGAGTTTTTAGGATTTATACTTGGAGAGCTAAATACTTGAGAGAGAAGATTGTGAGAAAACACTTGTGCGTAAATTTGATTTTCAATCTTGGATTTGCTTGATCTCAATTCAATTATGTTAGTGTTTAATTATGTTTTCTCAATTCATAACTTCTTCATCTACACATAGCATGAGTAGCTAAATCCATAACTAGGGTTGTCGGAACCGTGAAAAAGTAACAAAATAAACCCGGATAATTTATAATTTTTGGAGTGGTATATGCATGTATTAATCAATTCTCTTCGTTTTGCATGTTTTCTAATGGTGGCCAATATTAGAACCTGCCTAGTATTACTAACTGGACTAAGGTAGTAATGAATAGGAAAAGAGATTGATTAACAGGATTCGATTGATGTGTTCTCGTCTAATCAACCGAACTGGGCTAAGAAGAGGTTGTACTGGGACTTCTAGGTAATTTTTAGTATTGTACACTATGGAGATGGGACAAGTCGCATAGTGAAATTCGCCTCTCACTTTGACCAAATGACTTGGTGAACTTAAATTACCGTCCTGCATGCTATACACTAGATAAGAATTGGCTATCTGGTGATATTAAGTTGGGGAATCATGGGAACACAACACCCTAGTTGCTCTCTATTATTGATTGTTTCTTGTGATAGTTAGTTTAGTTTACTTTCTTATTGATTATTGCAAACCTCCCCCCTTTGGGAAATTGAGTTCGTTAACTACTTTGATTGCTTATTGGTGAATTTGTCTTGAGTCTACGTATTCCCTATGGGTTCGACACTAACCTTGGTTAAATTTTATATCTTGACAATCATCGCTTTATCCTTTAAAAGGAGGTGTGACTTGGGTAATATCACCTATATGTCCCCAGAGTGGGAGATTTGATTCAGTTTATCCCTTGTGATGCCCATGATTCCAAATACTCTATTCATTTGAGCATTGCAAAGATGTATCGTGATTTGAGATAGCATTACTGGTGGTATGGTATGAGGAGATATATCACAGAATATGTGTCTTGTTGCCTTAGCTTCCAGCAGGTGAAAGCCGAGCATCAGAGGCCTAGTGGGGAGTTTCAGAGATTACTTATCCCAGAGTGAAACTGGGAGTGCATAACAATGACTTTGTGATCAGTTTGTCCCATATCTCCAGGGGTATTGATAATATATGGGTCATCATGGATCAATTGACCAAGTTTGCTCATTTTCTCCCAGTATGGTCTACTTACAGTGCAGAATGGCTAGCCAGATTTTATATACAGGAAGTGGTCCATTTGCATAGGGTGCCAATGTCTATTATCTTAGATAGAAGGTCACTAATTCATATCTAGCTTTTAGAGAGCCTTTTAGAGAGAGTTAGGAACCCGGCCGAATTTTACCACAGTATTTCAACCCCAAACAGATGATTAGTCAGAACACACTACTTAGGTCATGGAGAATACGTTACGGGCCTTTTATTAGAGTTTGGGGGTCAGTGGGATCAGTTCTTGCCTTTAGTGGAGTTTGTGTACAACAATGTCAATTATTCGAGTATTCAGATGGCCTCGTTCAAGGACCTATATGGTAGGCGTTGTCGCATTCATGTTAGTTAGTTTGACTCCTCATTGCCTAGGACGCATAGCAAAGATCTACTTGAAGCAGCCTTAGCTAGAGTTCAGGTGATTCAAGACAGGTTGAGGACAGCCCAAAGCAGACAGTAGAATTATGCTGACCATAGACGCCGCCCTTTATACTTCGGTGTTGATGATCGGGTAGTTCTGCGAGTATCTCCCTTAAAGGGTGTGATAAGGTTTGGTAGATAGGGCAAGCTTAGCCTCCAATATATTAGGCTATTTGAGTTGGCCCTGCCTCCAGCAGTTTAACCTATCCACTTGATTTTTCATGTTTTCATGTTGCTCTGGTACATACCATATGAGTTCCACATGCTTCAGTACGATTTCATTGAGTTAGATGATCGTCTAACCTTTGTTGAGGAGTTGGTTGCTATTTTAGCCAGATATGCTCACCAGCTCCATTCCAGATCCATTCCTATAGTTAAGGTCTAGTGGCGACACTTCCTAATCAAGAAGGCTACTTAGGAGACCGAGTAGGAGATATGGAGTAGTCCTGCAACTTATTTGAGCTTTCAGGTATGATTTTATTCTTACTTTCACGAATGGAAGTTCTTTTAGCAGTGGATGTTGTAATAACTCTTTGGATCATTTTTTCCTACACTACATTATTTCTATTAAGAGCATTCCTGTAGCGGACCCAAGTCATTTGTGACCTACTGGCATTGGTAACTCGATCGTCTGGTCATTTGTTTGGGCCTTGGGGGTTGTGCAATTTTCATATTTTGGAAGGTCTTATACCTTGAAAAGGCGATTTCGGTGTAAAATATGGTAAATATCCTCAAAATGGAATTGTGGCAGTTCCATTAGCTTCAAAATAGCCAAATTAGGCTAGAAACATGGTTGACTCGAGTGCGGAGGCTTTTGACATGAGTTGTTATCAAGTTTTATATTTTAGCCTTTAAAACTTGCCAACTATTGACTTTGGTCAATATTCTTAAAAAGTGTGCCCAAATGAAAATTTTGACAGTGCGATTCGCTCTAGAATATCGAGTTTGGTCTAGAATGACCTTTTGTTCAATTCTCGAGGCTTTTGGACTCATTTTGAGCCTCTCAATGAAATTTGGCTAAAAAGGATTATGGTAGTAGGACCCACAAACAATTATAACAACTTTGTAAGGAAATTTTGACTACGCCATTGAGCCTGAAATATCAAATTTGGTAAGGTAGCATAGTCTGTTTGTGTGCACGGGATCCCGAATAAATTTTGAGTACCCCGTCAAAAATTTCAGAGTTGAGAAAAATCAACTTTTCAGCTGATATATAGTGTCATCTTACCTCTTCTTCGTGAACATGACCACTGGTCATGATCACGAAGGACAAGATAGCTTGGCCTTCGCTAACGTGGAGCCCTTTTCGCAATCAAGGAGGTCCAGCTGGGTTGACCTTTGGGAACACAGAGGACCCTCCACGATCGTGAGGTCATTTTCTCTGTGTTGATCATTGAGCTCTATACATCGCAATCGTTGACATTATTTATGTGGCCTATATATTTTGAGCCTTGTTCGTAACCAACCATCTGAAACATCTAAGGGTGATAAATTACTCATTTTTAGCTTAAATTAATCGATTCAAAAGTCGAAGTTCAAGGATATTTTATGAGGAAAGTGGTGGTGAGCTCAAGAATCTGAATAGGAGCTTCATTTGAGGTAAAAATTCATTTGTGGCTGCTGCGTTGTGAATTTTGGAATGGATTGGTTGATTTTTGAAGTATGGTAACTTGGCATTCAGGGTTCATTTTTAGTGATCTTTAAGTCTAATTTGGGTGGAAATTTTGCAAGAATCATCATGGGATGGTTATTGTTAGCTTGCGGAGCTCTATTTCTGGTAATTTGTCGCTAGTAGTTGCTGCCCTTTTCGGTTTAGCCTAAATTTTAGGTTTTCATTGCTGGCCCATTTCTTAGTATTTCCAACCTCAATTATTGTTTTAAATTGTTGAGTGAGCTTCAAGTATTATTTTGAATCAGTTTTTGGGGTCAATTCAAGAATTTTCAGCGCGAGTCTGACATATTCCTAATTTAGGCTCCGAAATTGATTTGTCTCTCTTTCTTGCAAAGCTAGTGTCTAAATGACATAACGACATTGTGAATCTATTTTTAACAAAATGACAACATTTGGAGGCCATTCGAAAAGAAAAAGTTTCAGCAAAATAAGTTGGAGAATGTGTGATCGGCCTATAAGTGGGTTGTGGGTTCCCTTTATTTAGATTAAGCTAGTTTTATAAAATCATATTGAATTAATTGGCATTTTGGCTGGATAGCTAATTAGCATGTCTCTGGTGTTAGAATTTGTGACTTAGGCCTTTATCTGTATTTTCAGGTAGCTATAGGCATGTATGCTATCTTGTTAGCTAATATTATTGTTAGAAGTATCGTCTCCCTATATTTTGGTATTCTAATGCATGTTGGAAGTGTTGGAATATTGGAGTTGAGTAGATTGATTTTGTGCCTTAGGGTTAGAACCATGTTTTAGGTCCTTTTCGGATAGGTGCTAGCATGTGGTTTCTGTTGTGACTTGGTAAATTTTTATCAGTATTGGTTTCTTATTATTGCTACTATGAAGCATGTTGACCTTAGTGTAGGTGATATAAACTTGCTTTAGATGTCTCGGCTTTGCTCTAACGGGCTTAGATCCTTGTAGAATGGTATAGCAGACTAGAGTCTTATAGTTGGACCTTAGATAGGAAGTAACTGTACTCTTTTGAATACCATTATCCATAACTTCTTGCGCTTTAACAACTATTGAGGTACGTCGACGATCCTAGACCTTGAGATCAGCTTGCTTTAATTCTAGTTGAAGCTCAAGTAAAGATGTTGAATTGATTCTACATGGACGTAGGACTACAAATTATATATAGACATACACACACACTCGTGGATTTGATGCATTATGGAAAAGAAAGTCCCAGATGGATATTAGGCTCTTGTTGAGAAATGAGTTTGATCGGCACCTTAATTGACTATTGGCATAGAGCATCGGGGTTCAGTCCCCCACCTCTAATGATTCACTACTTATATATAGCATCGAGTTTGAGCCCCCTCCTCTACTAATTTCACTACTTATATAGAGCATCGGGGTTCAAACCCCTGCTTCTACTAATTTATTACTTATATAGAGAATTGGGGATCAAGCCCCCACCATATTAATTTACTACTTATATAGAGCATCGGAGTTCAAGCCCTCGCATCTACTGATTCGACCATTTATGATGAGTATTAGGATTCAAGCCCTTGCCTTTACCACATAAAGAAATCAGGCAATTAACCAGGGTTCCAGGTATGGCCTCAGTCCCTGGGGCATTCATTGCTGGAGAACCCTAGCTCCTAGCCTCTTCAATGTAGTTATTTAATGAATTCAGCGGGCTTCTGGGTGTTCGCTCGGATTTTACTTCAAATTGCACTGTCCCAATTGGGTGTAGTTAGTGTAGATCTCTTAGCTAGTTTAGTCTTCTCTTATTACTATTTGTTCATTATCTTAGATGTTTTATAATGACTTCGTTTTGGGTTTATTCCTCTTCTTCATATTGATTTTATCTATTTTTCTCAGTTGGCATATGATGCTTACTGGGTACCCTTTATCTGGTACTCATATTTCACTCTGCATCCGCTTTCGTAATGTAGGTCCAAGCACCAGTGTCACGGCCTAATCAAGGGTCGCGACCAGTGCCCGATAGGGGCACTTAAACACATACTAAACCGAATCTCTCAGTTAAACCGACCTGGGGACCTACCTAAACTTCGGCAGAGTCTCCTCTCTTTTAGTGACTAACCTCACCTGCAAATTAAGATCTAGCAGCTTCCCAGACAACAATACAAAATGTACATAAATATAAATGCGGGCTGACAAGGTCACCGCTGCGGTCCTGCCGCCTAATAAACATGTCATATATATACATAATGCGGTCTCGCCGCCTGATAAAGTACCCAAAATTATACAACATATTACGTACTCAAGTATTTCCCATATACCTGTAACCCACTAGTATCCACAGACCTCTAGACACAAATACTGAGCAGAACACATATAATAATACGTTTACAAAATGGGAAAACACAAGAAGCTACCAAAGCTGGCTCCTGGAGCAAAGGGGCGCTGTGGATGAAACTAGAGGTCCTAAGAAGGAGGGTCTCGCAGCTGCTCGTCGGTACCTACGGGCATGAACGCAGCCCCTCCCCCCCCGAAGGAAGGGGTTAGTACGAAAGACGTAACGAATATGTAAAGCAGGAAGTACGTAAAATCAATAGAACTCATAAGCTGGAAGAAAAAGGGTAAACATGCATAAATCAAACCTGTTGCAGATATCGAATAAAAATCTTT
>JAABOM020060735.1:0-11631 GCA_011800125.2 Solanum clarkiae
AATCTTCCACTTGAACCAATCAAAAAGAACCACAACACATGACCCCACTAACAATTTTAAATCTTAAAGACCACACTATAGAAGAAATTTACATTTGGTCCCAAACTTTAACAAATTGAACCAATTAAGGACTTACGGGTTCTAACATACCTCATATTGGTGCTCAACTCTACTTTTCAGTATTTGTTCATGGTGTAGGTCCGAGCACGAGCAACCATCGCTACCTTTGACTTACCATTGTTGTTCAAAGAAATGTTTATGTTATTTAGGGTTTGTATATTTTATTTTGGTCTATAGTAGCTTAGTACAATTGAATTCCAGGTTTTGAGGTAAGCGGTATTTGGCTTGTAATGTTGTTCTTTAGCTATAGTCATATATACTGTGCTAGACAGGGTACCTTGGTTATTGGGTTGGCTTACTTGTTGATAGGATATAACATGCATCATCATCGCTTGTAGTGTAGGGTCGTGACATTCATTCACTTGCACAATCAAGTAACATATTCATAACAACTATGGTCCTCTCATGGACCCCATACCCAGAATGTGACACTCAATCCAATAGTTAATGTGTCAGAATATAATACCTGATCCAATAGTAGTATGTAGAAATGTGATACTCGATCCAATAATATGTTAGAAGGTGATATCCAATTCAATATTGTGCCGAAATATAACACTTGATCTAATAATGTGTTATTATATGATACCCGATCAAATAATATGTCAGAACGTGATGCTCACAATTTCATACTCACAATCCCAATGACAATTAACTAATATATTATAACTCATACAATCATACAATGAATTTCATTGTATGCAATTGTTCACCATTAGTCATTTCTTTGGGTTTATTCCATCTTTCTTGTTCATATACATGTAAGCAGTACTGACATATAGTTAATAGGTGTATGTCTGTGTATATAGATAGCACACAAACCATCACCTACAATTCAACAACCCTACTTGAAGCTATAAGTAAATTAACAGGTTCATTGTATGATATTATCAATGTGAAGACATTTCATGTTCACCTCATTATTTTCATGAGTAGTGCCTTACTCAAGTATTTCACATACAGCGGCCAACATGAATACACCCACACATATATATACCAATAGCCAAACATTCTTGATTACCACATGTCTCAACATCTCACAATACCTCAACAATTTTTTACATATCAACTTACAAGGACTAACAACCACCTTAAAAAAAGTATTGAGGCTAACAATCAGGAGCTAAACTATTACCACTAGGCATAGCCTAATCACCATTCGCATAATACATTTTTACCTTAATAATAAATATTGTACACTTATCCATCCAAACTCCATGCTCGAAGGCCTAAGCATGATTTCTCCTGTCAATTTGTATTAGATTATGCGATGGGAATAGATTTACAACTACTCAAGAAGGAAAACCTAGTCTACCTAGGCCCCTAGCTCATTTAGAAGGAGGATAGCACAATCTTAAACTTTCAAGCGGCTAAATGGTAAAGGCAGGCTTGAAATCTATTGGTTGTAGTCTTTCTTGCACTAGGGTCCCTTCTTTCCAAACCAAGAGCAGTCTTTTGAGCATTTCTAGGATAAGCATCATCTGTTTTACCTCTGGAGAAGTTGAAAAGAAAAAAAGAATCTGCATTTTAGATTTTATAGCACCAATGATCCTACTATGGTCGGTCTTATCCTACCATGCGTAATGACCAAGATATTTTGCGACTTCATTAAAATTTGAGGATTTTATTTTTGGAAAAAATTTAGACCAAGTGTTGTCTCAAGGGAGACTACACGGCCCGTGTGAGGTCACACAAACTGTGTGGCCTCCAGTGGTACTACACTTCGCCATAAATTTTGGGAGTATGGCCTTGGTGTGGAGTTTCGAGCTAAGGCACGTCACACTTGGAACCCACACGGTCCATGTGATACTTCATGGACCATGTAGAGGGCCGTGTGAATGGCCTTAAGCTTAAAATGACTATTTTTGGCGTAAGTGTAGTCACACGGCCAGTCACACAGCTCGTGTGACTTGATACGGGCCATATGGCCCTCCGTGGAGTTGATTCTGTTAAATTTTTCAAAGTATGGAATCTTCAAGTTCAAGATAGGTTCACCTTCAAGCCTTCAATTCAAGCTCACTTATGTTGTTTAAGGCCATCATGGGTCTCCTACATGAAGTCAAGTTCAAAGGAATTTCATTGGCTATGTTTTTCATAAGTACCAATTGAAAGGTCAATTTTAAATGGGCATATCTCTTAGAACAAAATGAAATGGGTTGCCTACAATATCTAAAATTAAAGCTCTTTGATTTAACTTTCCAATGCACTTAGTCTCACCTTATTTCGAGTTCGGAGAAAGAAGTTATGACTTTTTTCGTAAAATCTGTCTGGGCTAGACGGGAGGCTTCACAACCTGTGAAGCTAGGCGTGAGATGTTGTGGGTAAAATTTAAATGGGTGTTTTATTGAGGTATTTTTGATATTTTGACCCATCTCCAAGGCTTTTTAAGACCTTTAACACCCCTCCCCCCTCTCTTTATATACCTAAACCTCTCTTACACTAATTTCAAAACCCTCATTCAAGACTAATTCACTCAAGCCACTCTAGAATCTATTTCAAAGTACTCTTGAAGATTTTTAACTTGGGAGCAAGAGGACTCAAAATTCTTCTTCAAATTATTTTGGGTTTCTTCATCTTGTTGGAAGTATGTGGGTTTGATCCTTGATTCCTTCCAATCAAGGAGACCTAAATATTTTCAATCAAATTTCATGAATTTAAGCTCTCTTTGAATATGGGTTTTCATTATTTGGATTTATTAAATTAAATTGAGGTATAGGATGTATATATTTGATGATTTTAAGTTATTTTAAGCCCTATTATGATGATTTACATTAAATTTATGAAATTATGAATATGCATGTCCCTTTTTAAGACTTGTTTGTGCATGGGTGATTATATTATGATTTTAGATGTAGATTTAATTATGATTTCACTTTAATTTTATATTATATTATTAATTTTGGATTGAATCTTAATTAATCATGCTATCCTCATATCATTCATGGCACTTGCATTCATATCATTGAATTTCTATGGTAATTATGGAGTGAGTTAAGCCCAATTATATATTATGATATGATTTTGATAAGATATTGGTTATGACAAGAATGTGACCACATATATGTCTATGATTATGGCTCTTAGAGCATTTTGGATGCTTGCACCATCTTGTATATGAATGGGCTATTCCTACGCATGAGTATTATGACTATGAATTATGATTTTGGCATTTGAGCCTAAGTATGAATTATTATGATGAAGTGTTTAGTTTTTAAGACTAAGAATGCATTAAAAGGATTTGGAAAATGACTATTTCCTCTTTTAAAAGCATGTATATATACGTATATATATTCTTGTGGGATGACGACTTAGCATCATGGATTAGGGGCATTAGAGATATCCCCAAAGGCTCTCTCCCTTTCTTGAACTATGTGTCTGCATAAGAATATTAGTCATCACCAAAATGGTCAGATCGTAAGGAGTGACTATGCATTTATGATATGACATGATATGGTTTGATATAGAAATCCTTCCAAAATGATCAGATCGTAAGGAAGATAGCCACCACATATGAAATGATCGGGTCGTAAGGTATGGTGTAAATTAACTTTGGCAAGTAATTTACTCTCACTCGATGGGAGGTCAACATCAGATAAATTCATGTCATAGCTCGCATTGGTTTGATATGTCGGTTATGGTCACATCCTCACTATATATGAGTGTCATTTTCATTTCACGTATCATGAATTTCGTAGCATCTTGTTATACTATATTCCTTGCTATATATACCTCTTTTTATATTATGTGCCCTTGTCATCTAACATCATATGTAGGTTTTGGTAAGTTACATACATTACACCCTGCATACTTAGTACATTCAAATGTACTAACACATATTTTTTCCTACATGATCTCATCATGTAGTGACCGAAGACTACGATCATCTACCATACTACTTTAGCTGGGATCTCAAGTTTTTCCTTATTGTGGTGAGTCCTATGTTCCAAGGACAAGCCATCATTCCTCTATCTTATGTAGCTTTTGCTTATGCTATCTTTACTTGAGGGTGAGCTGAGGACATGTCTTGGCCCCCATCCCATCTTATGACTAGAGGCATTGTTGGACATCTTGTAGACTCTTATCAGATCTACATGTTATGTGTTGTATTTGCAGCTTACGGTTATGGATATCTTTTGGATATGGCTATTATGGATTTGTTATGAGGATTATGATATTTTTGTATGTTTGATGTGGAAATGTGGAAGATCTTATGTCCCGAATTGCCATTATAGAGTGAGTCATACTCACCCACCCCTTAGTTTTTATGTGCTACATGTTATGTGAATCCATGTTAATCCATTTTCCTATGATATCCCCATAGCGTAAGTTCTACTTTTCCGACCCTTAGAACTATGTATTTACATTTTGAATATGTTTCTGAACCAATGATGTGAATTTTGGATACTTTGATGCTTGTTTGGGGAATCTCTGGTTCCTATTTGCCATGTCACTCCTAGACCGTAGGTCTGGGTAAAGATAGAGATGGTATCAAAGAACTAGGTTTATAAATGATCCTTGGAGTCCAACATGTCATGTTAAGTAGAGTCTTATTCATGGGTGTGAAGCGCACCACTTCTACGTGTAGGAGGCTATAAGGTGTTTTAGGAAATGTTTTAATTTTTCATGATTTTACCGTGCCATGGAATGTGTCTTAATATTTATTATCTCCATCTCTCCCTATCGAATAAAGAGAGTTATTTTGGGTCATAATACAATTCAGATAGAGAAGGATGTTGTAGTCGATCCTATAGATGAAGTCAAGAGAGAGTTAGTGAAAGATGTGCATAGTTTACAAGCTTGGTACTTTGGGTATTCGAAAGTTTTTTTGGGTTGGCTAATTACGATGGAAGGTTTGTGGAAGGTTTCTTTTCTATTGCATCTCTATTGACCATGTTGACTCAAAAGGAGGCAAAGTTTGCATGGTCAGATGGATATAAGAATGGTTTCTAGGTATTGAAAAATTGGTTTACAACGGATCCTGTTTTGACTTTACCACAGGGCTTGGATGGGTTTGTAGTGGATTGTGATGCTGCTCGGTTTGAGTTGGGTTGTATACTTATACAACTTGGTAAAGTGATAGCTTATGCATCAAGGCAATTGAAGGTGCATGAGCATAAGTACAGGACTCATGATCTTGAGTTGGTGGTGATGGTGTTTGCCCTTGAAAATTTTGACACACTACTTATATGGGGTGCATGTTGACATTTTCACCGATCAAAAAAGTTTGCAATATGTGTTCGCTCAGAGGGGTCTTAACTTGAGGAAAAGGAGAAAGTTGGAACTCCTAAAAGACTATGACATGGGTGTATGACATCATCCTGACAAGGAAAACACTATAGTTGACACTCCTAGTAGACTATCTATGGGAAGTTGGCTCATGTTATCGAAAGGAAGGGAGAGTTGGCAAAGTATGTATACCGTTGGGCTAGATTGGGTGTTAGGTTGGCCAACTCCAATGATGGTGGTATCCATGTTCGGAATGGGGTCAAATTTTGTGGATGTGCATGTTAAGAGAAGGTAAGACTTAGACCCACCATTGGTTTAGTTGAAGAATTTGGTTGCAGAAAAAAAGATAGAGGTTTTCGCCAAAGGGGGAGATGGTGTAATTTGGTACCAAGATAGATTGTGTGTTTCGAATGTCGATGGTCTTAGAGAGGTGATCATGATTGAGGCCCATAACTCTCATAATTTAATCCACCCGAGATCTACTAAGAGGTACTAGGGTCTGAGAAAAGTGTATTGGTCACATGGTTTGAAAAAGGATATAGCCAAGTTTGTATCTGAATGCCCTAATTATCGACAAGCGAAGGTAGAACACCAAAGACCCAGTGGTTTGACTCAAGATAAATTTCTACTTGGAGGTGGGAAGAGGCAGACATAGATTTGGTGGTTGGTTTGAGACTAATCTCAATATTGAAAAAAAATGCCAAGTTAGGTAATTTGGAGTTGGTTGACTAGACAGTATGCCTACTTTTATTACGTTGGATTACGGTACCTAACTTACTTCTCACTTTTGGAAATCATCTCAAAGAGGGCCTTAGCACTAAGGTGAAGCTAAGTATCACTTTTCATCCTCAAACCATTGAGTAAGCCGAGAGGACAATTCAAACTTTGGAGGACACGCTGAGGTCTTATATGTTGGAATTCAAGGTTAATTGGGGTGATCATTCACCACTTATTGAGTTTGTTAACAACTCTAGCTTTCAAGCTAACATTAGTATGACATTGCTTCGGGCTTTATGTGGTAGAAGGTGTAGGTCTTTGGTGGGATGGTTTGAGTTAGCTGAGATGATTTCTATAGGGCCGGATTAGTGTTGGAGGCTATGGAAAAGTGGGATTAGTTAGGGAAAAGTTGAAGATGGTTTGAAGTCATCAAAAGTTTTATTTGGAGGTTCGAAAGAGGGACCATGAGTCTTGTATTGGTGACTGAGTGTATTCGAAGGTCTCACCAAAGAAGGGTGAAATGCATTTCGAAAGGAGGGTAAGTTAAGTTCTCTGTATCTAGGCCCTTATGAGAGAGTTGAGCGGTTGGGGAATATGGCCTATAGATTGGATTTACACCTGGGATTGAGTTCTATTCATTCGGTTTTCTATGTGTCTCATTTGAGGAAGTTGGGTGGTGTTACTAGTGCTATTGTACCTTCAAAAAGTGTGGAGGTTGAGGAGGACTTGACTTATGAGGAAGTTCCAGTTGATTTCTTATAGGGGAGAGGGGAGAGGCTTCGCAACAAGGGTCAGCATATTGAGAGTGCTATGTGGGAACTGGAATCAATTAAGATGCGACACTACCTCTATCCTTTCCAGTCTACTCAAGCCTATGGTATTAGGTTCTTCCTATTCCTAATGGTCCTAATTGATTCACTCTTGAGTCTCATGACAGGTATGCATATATGTGTACAAAAATTGTCTATTTTGTGATATTTTAAATGATTTGAATACGTTTTGATATGACTTTTAATGACGAAGATTTTCAAATGATGAAGTAAGCATTGTACCTTGTGTTTGGAAGTTTCACGTTCTAAGTCAAGCCTTTAAAGCCCTATTCAACCACATTCGAGGACGAATGCTCCCAAGGTGTCACAACCCAAGCCTAGGGCCTAGACGTGACACGGCACATAGGGAAACCCGACTGGACCCCAAGCAAGCCTGTTAACATATCATTACACATCCTTGGTTGCGGAAGCAATAAAATAACAACAAGAGATAGTAAATAGGGTTAACCGGGCTAAGGGACATCTTTCATATCATAAACAACAAGAATCAAGAGAGAGTCAAAAGCTCATAACATTACACATGACATGTCCAATAACATCTCTACTACATAGATAAAAGCATGGGCCAAGATAAGAAACCGGGCTCACCCACATAGTCAATATAAACATAAAAGAAAGATAGTCTTAGAACATAGCATGAGGTCATAAGCATCGTCCCCAAAATGGAGGACTCACCTAAGAGCTTGAGAGAAGTCGTACTAGCCATGTGGAGGATGATCAAGTGGGGCTACGGTTCCTACATGGTGACATCATGTAGGCATAGAGTATGTGTTAGTATATTTGAATGTACTGAGTATATGGGATGCAACGCAACAAGTGATAAGCACCACAAGCAAAATGCATAACATAGACAATGGGTAAGCATATAGCAATATGGCATGTATGAATGATGCTTGGAGTAAACCCATGCTTATATAGAACATAATGCATGTATAAGGAGAGACCATATGAGTGCATATCCAAGGCCTACCACCCCCTTGGAGAGGTGAATGAGGTACGAATCCCTCAATAGGTTAATGAGGTACAAACTCCCCAATAAGGTTGATGAGGTACAAACCTCCCAACATGGTTGATGGAGTACAAACACCCCAACTTGGTTATCAAGGTACAAACCCCTCGACATGGTTGCACAGGCATACCCCCTCCCGAGTGAGGCGATCGAGGTACAAACCCTTCAACATGGTTATTAGGCCTATACCCCCCCGAGTGAGGCTTGGTCAATTCCCAACACTATAGAAATAATAGCATATACAGACATTCCTTTCATCATTATAAAGTCGTTCAACTCATAAGACATGCATTGAACCTTCAATTCCTCAAGAAATCATCACCCGGACATAATATCAAACGCTTGGCGGGTGTATAATGCTAGTGTAAAATCATACAATTCAAGAGTGAAATCATGCTAGAAAATTCGATGTAAAACCATCAATAAATACTTGGAAAAACTCTCAAGTCATATACATCAAAGAACTTCATCAAATCTCATAATAGATCTTAGATTCATAGCTCAAAACATGCTAAAACAACCATAATTTCATGAAACCCTAACATAGTGTGCAAGGAAATTCATAATAGATAAGACCCATGAGTAAATTAACTTTAAATAATGCAATTTTAGATAAAAAAAAAGACCTTGGGTATCATGGGGGAAAGGAACTCATGAAAGAAACCCAGATACCTTGACTTTGGAGAATCCTTGAAGAAGATTGGAGATGGAGACTTGAAGCTTAAATGAGAATCTTAAGATCCGGATGGGTTTTGAGACTTGAATTTAGGAGTGAAATATTTGGTTAAGTGTTTAAGTGAGTGTTGGGGAATATTTTGAATGATATGAGGGTGAAATATAGTTAAGTATAGGTATTTTTATGCATGGAACACTTAGGCCCAAGACCCAAAAGTCTTGGACCAAGATAGAAAAATAGTGCACAAAAAAACACAGAAGCGCGCCATTGGCGTCATGCCAGGGGCGCAGATTGTCTCTATAAATCAAATTTTTGTGATTTCCAAATTTTGCTACGATTGCTCTTAAATCGGGGTTAGACCCATTTTTCAATCAATTTGACCCCTTAAACAAGAATATGAAGTTAGATATTCAATATCACGCACACATTTTGAGATATATGGAGTAACGATTCCGAGCACTTCCAAAGAACATTTTCAGGCATTTTTGGGGTCGTTTCAATATCTTCCCATTAGGAACATTTATCCCCGAATGTCAAAGAAACATATATGAGAGATGTAAACCAGACAACTTCAGCCCATATAAGGATGCAACAATGCACTTAAACATCATTTCAAAAATCTCAACATAAGTGTAAAATCATCGTGAACTGATCAATTTAAACATGAATGTATGCAATGACATAAGAGCTGAACTTAAGACTTGAGATCATATAAAGGACTTAGATCAATACCTTAGGCTTGAGTGGAGTGGAAAATATAAGGGTATCACTTTTGCATATCTGCTTCGGCCTCCCAAGTAGCACATTCAACTTGTTGGTTCCTCCAAAGGACCTTAATGGAAGCAATTTCCTTGTTCCTCAACCTCTGCACTTGCCTATCCAAGATCTCTACTGGAACTTCTTCATATGTCAAGTTGTCTTCAATTACCCCACAACATCAAGAGACACAATAGCATTAGGATCACTCACACATTCCTCAACATAGACACATAAAAGACTGGATAAACCAATTACATGTCTCTAGGCAAATCCAACTCGTAGGCCACCTTACCAATCCTTCTCACCACCCTATAAGGATGCACACATCTTGGGATTAACTTTTCATTCTTACAAAAATGGACCACAACCTTCATGGGTGACACCTTCAAATAAACTCAATCACCAACCTTGAATTAAAGATCCCTTCTCCTCACATCGGCATAAGACTTTTGGCGACTCTGGGCAGTCTTCAACCTTTCTCTAATCATCCTAACCTTCTCAAGAGCCTCCATAACCAGATATAGTCCCAACAAAGCCACCTCTCCAATCTCGAACTATCCAACTAGTGATCTACAACGTCTACCATAGAGAGCCTCAAAAGAATTCATACCGATACTAGAATGATAGTTATTGTTATATGCAAACTCAATCAATAGAAGATGATCCTCCCAACTACCCTTAAGCTCTAATACACAAGCCCTAAGCATGTCCCCAAGTGTTTGGACAGTTCTTTCGTCTTCGCCATCCATTTTAGGGTGGAAGGTCGTACTAAGCTTTACCTTGGTTCCAAGACCTATTTGGAAGGACCTCCAAAAGTGTGAAGTGAATTGTGCACCACGATTCAATATGATGGACATAGAAACCCCATGCAACCTCACCAAGTCATGAATGTACAACTTAGCATAATCTTCAGTACATATATAGTCTTAAACGGTAGAAAGTGGGCCAATTTTGTCATCCTATCAACCACAAACCATATGGAATCAAAACCCTTTTTAGTCTTGGGAAACCCAACCACAAAATCCATATTAATCTATTCCCACTTCTAAGTAGGAATCTCTACGTCTTGGGTTAGGCCACCCAGCCTTTAATGTTTGGCTTTGACTTGTTGGCAACTATGGCAACCGGAAACAAATTTGGCAATGTCCCTCTTCATGCCTCCCTACCAATAGACCTCTCTCAAATCCCTATACATCTTTAGTAGACCGAATATAATAAGAAGAACCATGAGCCTCATCAAGAATCTTTTCCTTCAAGCTATCAACACAAGGCACACATAACCTACCTTGGTGCCTAAAGGCACCATCTCCCCCTTGTGAGAAAACCTCTACCTTACAATCTTTTACCATTGCCTTCAATTCCAACAAAGCGGGCTCAAGATCTTGCTTAGCTTTCAACTCCTCCACCAATGAAGATTTAGAACCATCAATAGCAACAACACCCCCATTATCAACTCCTTCCAACCTAAACCCCAATCTAGCTAACTGATGGACATCCCTAGCCACCCCTTTGCGACCATCATCAACATGAGCTAGGCTGCCCATGGACACCTTACTCAAAGCATTTATCGCAACATTAGCCTTACCGGGATGATAATGCACACTTATGTCATAATCCTTAAGAAGTTCTAACCACCTTTTTTGCCTCAAGTTGAGATCTTTTTGGGTGAAGACATATTAGAGGCTCTTATGATCGGTGAACACATCAATATGCACCTTAAACAAATAATGACGCCATATCTTTAATGCAAATACCACGGCGGCTAGTTCTAGATCATGGGTAGGGTAGTTCTTTTCATGCACTTTGCGTTGCCCAGAAGCATAGGCTATGATATTACCATTTTGCATTAGAACACAACCCAAACCAACTCTAGAAGCATCACAATACTCCACAAACCCCTCTATCCCTTCCAATAGTGACAATATAGGAGCGGACACAAGCTTATCTCTCAATGTCTTGAAGCTCTTTTCACACTCATCTGTCCACACAAACTTAGCCTTCTTTTGAGTCAATTTTGTTATGGGAGAAGCAATAGAAGAGAATCCATTCACAAATCTCTGGTAGTAACTCGCTAAGCCCGAAGCTCTTAATATTCGACGGAGTCAATGGTCTAGGCCAGTTTCTAATCACATCTGTTTTTTAGGATCTACCTTAATACCATCCCCCGACACCACATGACCTAGGAAGGCAATCTCCTTCAACCAAAATTCATACTTTTCATTTTTAGCATATAACTTCTCCTCCCTCAATCTTTGCAATACAACCCCTAAATAAGCCCTATGCTCCTCCTCACC
>JAABOM020060736.1:0-11630 GCA_011800125.2 Solanum clarkiae
TAATATACTATCATTTGCTTTCCACTTTAGTCATTTTTCTTTTTTCCTTTTTTTTTTTTCATATCTAGTATCTTCTGCTTATTAGGCTTGATATTTTTGAGACGAGGGTCTTCCAGAAATAGCCTCTCTATTTTTATGAGGTAATAGAAATCCTCTTGTGAGATTCCACTGGATATATTATTGTTGTTGTTGTTTCTTTGTTTTGGAGAAAGCCTTAGTACAAGATTTTTTTAGCTATGTGGCTAGTTGAAGAGTACCACGTAACGAAAATGAAAGTTTCTAGCAAGAAATATAACAAAGGATAAAATAAACCTATCATATATATATATAAAAGGGGATATTCATCCCGCCTACGTGGCGCCACCAGAGTCCATCAATTTATTTTTATTTTTAAAATTATAATTATACCCTTTTCCATCAACAACAACTTGAATTCCACGCCAGGTACATCGACCAAAAAAACAACCGCTTCGCCCCTCTCATCCCTGCTTATCGTGAATTTTTGAAGGTCGTTTCCCGTGAAATTTCACTTTGTTGGTTGTATTCATATTGGTCTTTCTTACAGAAGTACTCTTTTCTCTTTTAGTTTCACATATCGGATAGCATTGGAAAAATACAATTCCCTCTGTTTTAGATGTCGCCTTACAACTTAGAATACGAGATTGTGAATTTTTTATGGTCGTTGCTCGTGAATTCCCACTTTATCTGTTACTCTCATATTGTTATTACTTATAGAAGTACTCCTTTACTTTTTCAGCTTGGATGCTGCTGAAAAACTAAAATTCTCTCCAGTAAGTGCATGTTGAGTTCCTGACTGCCTTCAAAAAACATAACAAGAGATCTGTTTAGGCAGCAAATTTTCAAATAATCGGGTGGAGTTAAGTCACCAAGACAAAACAAGAATCTTACCCACAAACTTTTACACTTTTCGGGCTCCAAAAAATGGGTGAAAGGGCCATCCAGTGTGGCAAGCATCTTTCTTATTGCTGCATCTGGAGACTTTGTGGTGCAATGATTTTACGATATGCACATTGAAGGGCTGGAATACTAAAGCTGTTGTAAAACTTCAAGGTTGGCTATTGGAATCTTAATGTTTCTAATCACTATTTTGATAACTAAAGTTTACTGCCACAGATGACATAGTTCCAGAAAATAGACTAGGTTGCTTAACGTATTTCAGTCAGTCACACAAAAACAGAACTCAAGATACAAACTATTAGTCCAGCATGCAGGTGACCTTGACTGAAAGGTATATCACAGACCAATGGGCACAATATAACATCATGTTTGCAAAAAGGTAATACAAAAATGTGTGGAATATTACTTTGCTAAGTTACATCTGTTATACATGTTTGTATAATTAAATGATCCATTTTCCTTATATATATATTGCACACTTACTAGCCACTCATAATAATAAATTCATCTTTTTCAATCAGAAGCTTCAGTGCAGATACATAACCCAAGCAAGTTGGACACCTTTTTAACACTTGAAAAGTTGTATTTGGCATATCTTTTTAACTGACAGTGTGAAGTAATGAGACAAGTTTAAAGGTGATGAGAATTAAGAGTTAAAGTTTGTGTTATGTTGATAAGTAAAATATGTCTTTCTTTCATTCATGATTACAAAAACAAAGGCTTGAACCGAGATGTCTGAGTAAGGATGGATGTATCTATTTCATGAATTTGTAGAGATCACATTTGAATTAGAGAATCTAGAGTACTATCAAAGCAATCGTAAATCTATGTTTCTCGGATTCTTCAATGATGTTGATGGTTGCTTGTAAGATCCTTCAAAAGTAGTGCATTTTGGAGATTCCGAGCAACATAGGCATAAAATGAGTTACACTATGTAACTGTTAACAAGCCTCAAATTTGAAAGAGTATTTCTCAAGAGAATCTGCAAATGATCAAGATAATCTGTTCACAGAGCTAAATTATCATGCGCTCAAAGTATTTCAGAGTCTTCCCTTTGGAGTTTGGTATGGATGTCAATGCTGTGGAGCCAGCGAAGTCTACATTTGCTGTGAAAGTCCAAATCCGGAGAGCTATTGAGGCTGCAGGAATTCCCTATACTTATGTCTCAAGCAACTGTTTTGCTGGTTATTTCTTATCAACTTTGGTCCAGCCAGGAGCCACTGCTCCTCCTCGAGACAAAGTCATCATCCCTGGAGATGGAAATGTTAAGGGTAACTTGAAAAAATTCCTTACTAGAACAAGTTCATGACTAAATGTCTCATTTTCTTGCCCACTTTGTTTGTCTGCAGCCGTATTCAATGAAGAACATGACATTGGCACCTATACGATTAAGGCTGTTGATGATCCGAGAGCATTGAACAAGACCCTTTACATCAGGCCTCCCAAGAATACCTTATCGTTCAACGAGCTGGTGGCTATATGGGAGAAACTGATTGGTAAAACTCTCACGAAAATCTACATTGCAGAGGAGCAAATTCTCAAAGACATCCAGAGTCAGTACTCTTTATCATTGGTCTATAGTCAAGATTGTTTCCATTTTTATTTAACATAGATAATCCTGACATCATATGTTGTATAATGTTGCCGCATCTCGATCCAATGCCTATCAATATCATACTAGCAATCAACCACTCCACATTCGTGAATGGTGATCAAATCAAATTTGAGATCGAGCCATCATTTGGGGTTGAGGCCTCGGAACTTTATCCAGATGTCAAGTACACCACTATGGAAGAGTACCTAAGTCACTTTGTCTAAATATTCACATGTTTGATGTCTCCGATTACTCGAATAAAATTGTTAGATGATGGGTGTTGTCAGACATATGAGTTCCTGTTAACTATGTCATCGGAGATGCGTAAAATGGTATGTTTTAAGTCTGTTTTTACCATCCATACTATATTCAAACTACAGAAAATGGAAGACATTTAGACCTGCTAGCATTCTTTACTGTTGAGTACGAAAATAATTATAGTGATGAACTCAAACTGTTAAATATATAAGATTTTTTCCATCTTTATTTGAACTTTGTGTAACAATTTCCTCTTCAACTATTTGTTACCATTTCAGCCTCTATGTTAGCGGACTGTTTGGATGATCAGTTGAAAGATGGCTTTTGAAGTAGAAAACTGCAACGGTAGTAATAATACAATGTTCTTGATCTTCAAATTTACTTAGCATCATTGCTTATATCTTGATTATTCATTAGCATTTACTGTCCTTCAACTTTGAGCATCACTATTTGGTTCAATGTTTGTTCCATTTACACCATAACGCATGGAAGGGACGTTGTGATTCGTTCTGAAAAGGAATTATGTTATCATACTTTATATCTTCTATACATTGATGAATTTACGTCTCTTTACTATTCATGCAATGGATAGAACAGAGGCAGATTGAAGAACCTCAAGGTATTTTCACTATAATGTTGCTTTGTAGGTAATGCCGAGCTGTTACTTATACTCATTGCTGCAAATTAGAGAAAGGAGTCGATTGCATTTACACATGCTAAGGTTGTTGACTCATATAGTTTATGAAGACTAATAAAGGATGATTTATAACATATTTTTAGACTTTTTCCAGGGAAAGGGGTGGTTGTTTTTAGGACAAATACAATATTGTAATTTGAGTTTATTTTGTTTATGGGTTTTTGAGACGAGGGTTCCCAGGAAACAACCTCTCTACTTTTATAAGGTAGTGGTAAGGTCTGCGTACATTTTACCATCCCCAGAACCCACTTGTAGGATTCCGCTGTTATTTTTGTACAGTATTGTAATTTGAGATGACTTGAGAGAATATAAATGATCAAAACTGTTGCTATTAAGTTACAAATAGCTATTTGTGAACATGGTGAAAAGACATAACTTCTAATGTTTTGTAATGAGTATCTTACTTCATCATCTTTTCCTTTTTCCTAGTCGGATGGAACTGTGTCAACTTAACTTTATCTTTGCCCCTTGATGCAAATCTATTTATCTATCTATCGTTTCTCCTACTCAAACATGGGTTAACCTAGGTAGAATAGACTAAAGCATCACTTAAATTCTACAATATTCAACGTAGAATTTTTCTTCATCCTCGGTTTAACTTTATCTCTTTTAGTTGCATTTTCAAAAATGATAATCAAGCTAATATTTTTATGCATATACTAATAATTAGATGAACATTACGACACTCAATTAATAGATTGACATTTATCCTTGAAGGTTATCAAGCCGACAACAGTATCGACACACATTTATCTCAACTTGAATCGTTTTAATAGCATAAACGAATGGTTAGTAACGAAGACGTAACAACTACAAATTCTATAATTAAAAAAATATATGTATCAATCTGTTATAAGACTGATAAAAAAAAAATAAGAATACAAAATCTACAATATGTGACACATAAATGATCCATATATATTACTATCTATTATCTCATTTTGCTCTTTTTTCGTTTAAAACGACCTACACATTGCTACAAAACATAAAAACTATGCTTAGTTATTTCATGCAAGATCGATCATATTAAGAACATGAAACAAATGTTACCCATTCAAAAATTTATAGACGATGTACAAGACTTGCATAAAAGTTCTTGAAATATATCAATAATGTCAAAAATTTTAATTTTTAATTTACGTAATATCTTTAATTTTTTTGCATTTTTTATAGTGTTCATTTTCATACACTTAATGTTGTTATCTGTGACCGTGCGCTTCGCGCGGACAAATTATCTAATTTTAGTTCAAAATATTTTAAACCCTTTTTTACCTTATAAAACACTAAAATAGCTTATATGATTCTATAGGATGAAATGAATCAAAACATGCAAACTTCAAAGTTATACAAGTCAAAATTTAAACATAGATATAACAACAGAATCATGTACTTATTGATCTCCAGCAACTCTATAATTAAAATCTTACTCATTTGAATGCTAAAGAATCTCGTATTACAATGCTAAAAAATATCATACTACAATATGCTACATGGTATTAGTATTTATATTTTTAAGCAAAAAAATAAAATAAAATAGTTTGTACTTGTTATTATAATATAAGTTTACTTAATCATATATGTCATTCAAGTTGACAAAAGCAAAAATTTCTGGTCCAAGATGTTGATAATAATACTCTATTTTTTATGTTTCTCTTAAGGAAAAATTGCAAGACTAGACACTTATAGACTCTAAATTACCGCCAATGTCAACCTTTATAAATATTTATATTTTTGTTATTTTATTTACATCAATGTCATTTTTGTATTTTATTTTTTTTATTCGTTTAATTTTGTTTAAAAATATGTTACTTACACTCTAACCAAGGTTTATAAATTTTTCTGACCATGAAAAGTTATTTTTTGGTTGATTAGACAACACATATTTGGACTTTTTGGTTTACCTAGGTAAACCAAAGCAGCCGGTTGTCCATTTTTTGTCCAAAACCTTTCATCTTCTTTCTTCTTCACTACAATCCGTTCCCTGTAGCTCCATTGTTGTTTTGAGAACAATTTTCTTTACTTTTCCTTTTCACGTGTGTTTTCTCCTTATCCATATCATTTTTTTTAAATCTCCACTATGCCATTTTTCGATTTCAAAACTCTGATTCGTAAAAGCCCTCGTTTTGATATCACGCCCACTCAATCCTCAAGGCCTACATTTAATCTGAATGCTTGGACTCCATCACCCATTCGAAAAAAGCTTGAAAATGTAGGCGCTCCGAAGGTCATTGCTATCGAGTCTTTGAACAAAAAGGACCCTGAGGTTGTTCCTTCTAAGACATCGAAGAGAAAAGGTAAGAGAAGGTAGATGTAGCTGATGACAACGATTTCGAGGATGAAATTTCAATCTTGAAAAGATTTAGCATGAACCAGGAAATAAAGTCGGGAAATGTTACATGCAAGTTTATCCCGTTTAATATTTTTTTGTTTGATTTCATATTTTTTTCGGTAAGGGCGATAGGAGTCTTTGTAAGAACCGCAAGGTTATTCCGAGTGAAAATATTTCTACTCAACATAGACTTTTAGTGATGGATGTGGAGATCAAGAGAGATAAGAAGAAAAAGGTTGCTTATGTCTTATCTAGGATTAGATGGGGTGGTCTTACTCCTGCCCTATCTCGCGAGATGGAAGATAAGTTGAGGGACTTAGACACATAGAGGAGTGAAGGTGATGTGAACTATATGTGGGACACGACGGCTGGTTACGTCAGGAGAGTAGCTTCCGAGGTGTTATGGGTTTCGGGAGGGATCTCTGGTGGACGACGGGGTGATTGGTGGTGGAATGACGAAGTTCAGGGCAAAGTGAAAGACAAGAAGGATGCGTACACTGAATGGTTGCAGTGTAGGGATGAAGGTTAAAAGCTAAAGCTTAAGGCTATCTACAAGAAGGCCAAGTCAGAAGCTAAGATGAAAGTTACAAATGCTAAATCAGCAGCATTTGAGCGATTGTATGAGGAGCTTAGCGAGAAAGGCGGAGACAAGAGATTGTATAAACTTGCTAAAACAAGAGAAAGGAAGGCTCATGACTTGGATCAAGTGAAGTGCATCAAGGATGCGGAGGGTGAGGTGTTGGTGGACGACACTTCTATTAAATCAAGATGGCAAGCTTACTTTCATAAGCTCTTAAATGAGAAGGGAGATAGAGATATTGAGCTGGGTAAGTTGGCACATTGAGCTGGGTAAGTTGGCACACTCTGAACATCATCGTGATTTTGGTTATTATAGGCGGTTCAAAGTTGAGGAGGTAAGACGGGCCATTAGCAGGATGAGGAAGGGGAGAGCGATTGGGCCCGATGGGATTCCGGTTGACTTTTGGAAGAACATGGGCAAGGAAGCATTGAGTGGTTGACTAGATTGTTCAATGCTATTTTGAAAACTGCAAGGATTCCTGATGAATGGAGGAAGAGTACAATGGTCCCATTGTACAAAAACAAGGGGGATATTCAAAGCTGTAACAATTACAGGGGTATCAAGTTGCTAAGCCACACGATGAAGATCTGGGAGAGAGTAGTGGAGATGAGGGTGAGAAAAGTAGTATCTATCTCAGAGAACCAATTTAGATTCATGCCGGGGCGATCGACTACTGAAGCGATTCACCTTGTTCAGAGGTTAGTGCAGAAATATAGGGAAAGAAAGAAGGACCTCCACATGGTGTTCATCGTTCTCGAGAAGGCTTATGACAAAGTCTCGAGGGAGGTCTTATGGTGGTTTCTAGAGGTGAAAGGTGTCCCAGTGGCACATATCAGGGCGATAAAAGGATATGTACAATGGAACCAAAACTCGGGTAAGAACGGTGGGAGGAGATTCCAAGTATTTTTCTTTTGAGATGGGGCTTCATCAAGGATATGTGTTAAGCCCTTTCTTTGTTTGCCTTGGTGATGGATGAACTGAGGCGATCTATCCAAGAGGAGGTTCTGTGGTGTATGCTTTTTGCAGATGACTTGGTGCTAATTGATGAGACTCGGTCTAAAGTTAATGAGAGGCTAGAGACTTGGGACACGCTTTGGAGTCCAAAGGATTCAAATTAAGCAGGGCAAAAATGGAGTACTTGGAGTGCAATTTCAGTAGTGAGAGGGAGGACACAGACTATGAGGTGAGGCTTGACTCTCAGCCTATTCCTAAAAGGGAAAACTTTAAGTATCTCGGGTCCATCATCCAGAGTAGTGGTGATATCGACGATGATGTCACACATCATATCGGGGCAGCTTGGACTAAGTAGAGGCTTTCATATGGAGTATTATGTGATAAGAAGATACCTCTTAAACTCAAAGGTAAATTCTATAGAGCGGTGGTTAGACCAGCAATGCTGTATGGGGCGGAGTGTTGGCCCATTAAAAATGCACATGTACAGAAGATGCATGTTGCAGAGATGAGGATGTTGAGATGGATGTGTGGCGGCATCAAAAAGGACAGGGTTAGGAATGAGATTGTCCGAAAAAAGCTAGAGATGGCCCTGGTGGCAGAAAAATGAGTGAAGCGAGACTGTGATGGTATGGACATGTGCAGAGAAGGAGTGTCGATGCCCCTATTAGGAGGTACGAGAAGCAGGATGTGGAAGCTTCTCGGAGGGGTAGAGGTACACCGAAGAAGAACTGGAGGGAGGTGATAAGACATGATATGGCGGAACTTGATCTCACTGAGGACATGACCCTAGATAGAAAGAAGTGGAGGGTGTGTATTAGAAGTACGGGATAATTGGTAGGGTTAGGTGGATGCTTGGCCTCGGGATATAGTAGGGTTGATTGGGTAGGGGAACCGTGTGTTCTCAGTGTATATTGTATTGTGTGTTACTCGTACTTCTTTTTCATATTTACAAACTGCTATGTGCATTTCATTAGTAGTTATATCTTCTCTTCGTTCCCTTCACCTCTGTTTTTGTCACCTTTGTTTTTGTCATATCTAGTTCATTTCTGCTTATGGGTTTTGAGGTGAGGGTCACAGGAAACAGCCTCTCTACTTCTCTGAGGTAGCGGTAAGGTTTGCGTACATTATACCATCCCAGACCCCACTTGTGGGATTTCGACTGGGTATGTTGTTGTTGTTGTTTTGATTTCATATTTTTAGTTTTATGTATAAATTTTGATTCTTAAAATATCATATACTATTTTTTTCTGGTCTCGTAGTGCTGCTTCTCGTAAAGATGACAATCTCCAACCCAAGAAGCCAGCCACAAAGTCTAAAAGGAGCAGTGAAAAAAATCCAAAGAGAACATCAAAAGTATGTAATACTAATTTTGTATGTGTTGATTTTTTTATTTTTTACTAGTTTGTTTATATTTCTTTTGTCTAACTGTGTGTTGATGTTATTGGATTATTATAATTATCTTTATTATTTTTCTTCTCGTTATTTTTTTATGGGAATTTGCTGGTGTTATATATGTTCAATATATATGCATTGGTCTGTGAACATATGTTTAATTCATTTATAGGTCAGATTATGTTATGTTTTTTTGTGGGTTAAGTTTGTTTTAAGTTGGGTTTTAAGTTGTTGAAAAATATTTTGGATTTTTTTATTTATAATGAGTTTGTTATATAATTCATCTATGGGTTAAATTTTAGATGAAAATGGTGCAACTACTGTTTTCTGCCTTGGTAATTTATTAGTTCTATGGGAGTACATATCAATTTGATGTTTGAGGTATGAGTTGTAATATTTGTTGTGTTTTGTTATGGTTTTACTGATCGTACCAACTTGGTTATGTAATTTTTGTTGGTTTCTATTCACAAATAATTTGTTATCCTATTTGGTTATAAAGAAATGCCATGTTTTTCATCATTTGAGATATCTTACCAAGGTGATTATGCAATCGGTTATTTTTATTTATTTTAAAAAATGTGTGGGTTAACTTTCAGGGGAATGGTATAATTATTGGCCTCTCCCTTGGATAATTGTTGGTTTTTGGTAGCATATGACAATTTCTTGGTTATTTTTTCCCCATCTCTATTATATGGGAGTATATATCAATTTGATGATTTTTCCCCCCATCTTTATTCTATGGGAGTATATATCAATTTGATATTTTTGGGCATGAGTTAAAATAGTATTGTGTTTTGTTATGATTTCAGTGATCGTACTAACTTGTTTATGCAATTCTTTTGGTTTCTTTTGATAAATAATTTGTTATCCTCGTTGGTTATAAAAAAAAATGCCATGTTTTTCATTATTTGAGATATCTCTACCAAAGGGATTATGCAATTGGTTATTTCTATTTATTTTAAAAAATGAGTGGGTTAACTTTCAGGGGAATGGTATAATTAGTGGCCTTTCCTTTGGATAATTCTTGGTTTTTGGTATCATATGACAATTTGTTGGTTATTATTTTTCCATCTCTATTATACATTTTTGGTTGTTTTTTTTCCCATCTCTATTCTATGGGAGTACATATCAATTTGATGTTTATTTATTTTCCATCTCTATTCTATGGGAGTACATATCAATTTCACAAATAATTTGTTATCCTCTTTGGTTATAAAAAAAGTCATATTTTTCATCATTTGAGATATCTTACCAAGGGATTATGCAATTGGTTATTTTTATTTATTTTAAAAAATGTGTGGGTTAACGTTTTGGAGAATGGTATAATTATTAGGCTTTCACTTGGATAATTGTTGATTTTTGGTAGTATATGACAATTTGTTGGTCATTTTTTCCCCATCTATATTAGTACAAAAGGAGACAACCCAAATGACTCTCACACATCAAATTTTCAGTCCTCAAGGGGATATCTGACCGTTTGATAATACCGAACATGCTTCACATGTTCAAAGATTCAACATTTGGTTATTTACTCTATTTACCTCCTATGCACATCCAACCTCAGCTTATACGACATTTGGTCGAGAATGAGGTACAGAGTAATAGGAAAGATGTGTTTACATTCAATTTTAATGGGTCTGAAATTAAATTTGGAATTGCAGAGTTTAAGGCTATAATGGGATTTAAGTGTGGAACATTGGATGACTTTGTGATTGATTTGGTTAGTCCGTTAAAATTCATGCAAAAATATTTTCCAAATATCAAGAATAGAGCGGTGTTAAAGGGGTTGTTTATCAGTGTCTTCGAAGATGAAGAATTAATTGAGGCAGATGATATATTTGATATGTGCATCATCTATTTTATTAGCACCTTTATACTTTCATCCCCCTTTCAGAATACATTTGTGCCTGAGGATCACTTTTTATTGGTAGATTCCGGAAAGTATGCTAACTATCCTTGGGGCTATCTATCATTTCTTGAGTTGCGGGACTGCATAACCAAATAGTAGCAGCAGGCAATGAGAGGGTGATGTTATCTGAATTTCAGTTGGCTCTCCAAATCTGATTCTACTAAAGTTCCAATCAAGTTGATAGGACGATTGTAATTCACAACAATAACCGCACTCCGCGGATGTTCAATTAGAAAATTCCGGAGAGAAAGACATTTTACTGACATTTTAGAAGAGGGATGTTTTAACCTTTTGGTAACCAGGTTACATATATGCTTTTTAGTTATTTGTTTTTTTTATTTTGTGTATGCTGATTTTGTTTCATTAGTACAAGTTCAAGAACATGTCATTCACGCTAGTTGAGTTGGCTGCAATTCGGGCAAAAGAGTTGCCTTCTCCGAATGCTACTGTTGTTCCCTAGCCCACTAAGCAACCCAGTGCTAATTCTGAACCCCGTAATTTCACTTGGTTAGAAGACGTTATTGCACCAGAATGTACTGCTTTTTGCAACAATGATGATCAGAATTTGGGTAAAATGCATACATCTATGAAGTCTGAACCCAAAGATAGTGAAGCAATTCAGAGGCTGGAAAAAGAGATTTTTTTGGTATGTATTTTACTTGCTGTGCTTTTTTTTTTCCCTGTAACATCTTGCTTATTATTTTATTTTTTTAAAAGTAATGTATATAGGTTTGTGAGCGATTAACAACCTTGGAGGCTAAGGTTGATGGTCAGTTTCATCAAATGATGTCTTTCATTGAACAGTTATTCAGAAAGTACATGTTGAAGACACCAAATGAATAAAATGTTGATCCAAAAGTTCACAAGTTAGGCTCACAGGAGGTATTATAAAAGAATTAACCCCCTTTTCATTTCTTACTGTCTACATTACGTTTTTTTCAAATTTATATTTCTCTTTTTTCTAATCATTTTTCTGCTACTCCCAAAAATAACCAAGAT
>JAABOM020060737.1:0-11630 GCA_011800125.2 Solanum clarkiae
AGATATAACTGATTTTGATTTGATCCTTGGCATTGATTGGCTCCACGCCTGTTATGCCTCCGTTGGTTGTAGAGCCCGAACCATTCAGAAACAATTTCCAAATGAAACAGTTCTAGAGTGGAAGGGTGATTTCGTAGAACCTAAGGGAAAGTTTATCTCCTGTCTTAGAGCTAGAAAAATTATTGCTAAGGGTTGTATCTACCAACGTATGAGAGTTAAATCTGATGATGTTGATTCAGTTCCGATTCTAAATGACTTTCCAGAAGTATTTTTGGAGGATCTGCCCGAAGTCCCTCTTGATAGGGAGATTGACTTTGGGATTGATGTCTTTCCTGATACCCAGCCTATTTCAGTTCCACCTTATAGGATGGCCCCCGCTGAGTTGAAAGAGTTGAAAGAACAATTAAAAGATTTGTTAGAGAAGGGCTTCATAAGGCGGAGTGTTTCTCCTTGGGATGCCCCTATCCTATTCGTGTGAAAAAAAGATGGGTCTCTCAGAATGTGTATTGACTACAGGCAACCAAACAAGGTTACAATAAAGAATAAATATCCTCTCCGAAGGATAAATGATTTGTTTGACCAACTTCAAGGTGCCTTTTGTTTCTCAAAGATAGACCTCAGATCTGACTACTATCAGTTGAAAGTGAGGGAATATGACATTCTGAAGATGGCCTTTAGGACTAGATATGGCCATTTTTAGTTCTTGATCATGTCCTTTAGGTTGACGAATGCACTTACAACCTTCACGGATTTGATGAATAGGGTGTTGAGACAGTACCTTGATATGTTTGTGATTGTGTTCATTCACGATATTTTGGTGTATTCAAGAGATGAGGAGGAGCATGTAAATCACCTCAGAATTGTCCTCCAAACACTTAAGAGCCATGAGTTGTATGTGAAATTCTCGAAATGTAAGTTCTACCTTAAGTCAGGGGCTTTCCTAGGCCATATTGCCTTTGGTAATAGTATTCGAGTGGATGCATAGAAGATTAAAGCGGTTAAGAACTAGCCCAGACTGACCTCTCTAACTAACATAAGAAGTTTCTTGGGTTTGGCAGGCTATTACCGCAAATTTGTTGAGGGATTTTCTTCCTTATCCGCACCATTGACTAAGTTGACTTAAAAAAAGGTCAAGTTTCAATGGTATGATGAATGTGAGAGGAGTTTCCAAGAGTTGCAGACTAGACTAACTACTGCACCAGTTCCAACCTTGCCCTATGGGACAGAAGACTTTGTAATCTATTGTGATGCTTCGAGAGTTGGATTAGAATGTGTGCTGATGTAAAGAGGGAAAGTGATGGTCTATGCTTACAAGCAACTTAAGATTCATGGGAGGAACTATCCAATTTGTTACCTTAAGTTGGGAGCGGTGGTGTTTGCACTTAAAATCTAGTGCCACTACTTGTATAGAGTGCATGTGGATGTGTTCATCAACCATAAGAGCTTGCAATATGTCTTCAGTCAGAAAGAGCTCAACCTGCGATAGATGAGATGGTTGAATTTGCTCAAGTATTATGACATGAGCATTCTCTACTATCTAGGTAAAGCTAACATTGTTGTTGACACTCTTAGGAGGTTGTCAATGGGTAGCATGGCCCACGTGGAGGAAGGAAAGAAGGAGCTAATAAAAGAAGTGCATCGATTGGCTCGATTGGGAGTTCAACTTGAGGAACATGATAAGGGAGGAGTTAGTTTTTAGAACAGGTCCGTTTCATCTCTGGGGGCAAAGGTAAAAAAAGAGAAAAATCGAGATCGTGTCATACTCCAATTGAAGGAGGTTGTCCACAAATAGAAAGTAATGGTCTTCTCCAATGGGGGAGATAGGGTGTTAAGATACCATAGTAGATTAAGCGTTCCAGATGTTGATGGTATTCGAGATAGAATCATGGTTGAAGCTCACAACACTAGATATTCTATTCATCCTAGTTCTCCTGAAATATACCACGACTTGAGAGAAGTCTATTGGATTGGAATGAAGAAGGATATTGCTGAGTTCGTTTTAAAGTGCCCGATTCATCAGCAAGTGAAAGTTGAGCATCAAAAGGCTATGTGGATTGGCTTAGAACTTTGACATTCCTGAGTGGAAGTGGGTGATGATCAATATGGACTTCATTCTTGGTCTACCGAGGTCTCGAAAGCAACATGATTCGATATGGATGATTTTGGATAGGATGACCAAATCCGCTCATTTCTTAGCAGTTAAGATAACTAACACTGCGGAGGAGTACGCGTAACTGTACATTTAGGAGATTGTGAGGTTGCATAGAGTTCTCTTGTCCATCATCTCGGACAAAGGAGCTCTATTCACCTCCCAATTTCGGAGATCGTTCCAGAAAGGATTGGGTACAAAAGTAAATTTGAGCACAACTTTTCATCCACAAAAAGATAGGCAGGCAGAGCACACAATTCAGACCTTAGAAGATATGTTGAGAGCCTATGTTCTTGATTTCAAGTGGAATTAGGATGATCACATACCATTGATTGAATTTGCATATAATAATATTTATCATGCAAGCATTCAAATGGCTCCCTATGAAGCTTTGTATGGGAGGAGATGTAGATCACTAATCGGGTGGTTCGAAGTTGGAGAAGCAGAGTTGATCGGGCCTGATCTTGTCCACCAATCGATGGAGAAGTTTAAGGTCATTAAAGAGATGTTGAAGATTGCACATAGTTGCCAGCAATCCTACACCGATGTGAGGAGGGGAGATTTAGAGTTTGAGGTAAATGATTGGGTGTATTTGAAAGTGTCACCTATGAAAGATGTCATGATATTTGGGAATAAGGGTAAATTGAGTCCATGCTATATTGGACCTTATCAGATTGTGAAAAGGATTTGGAAGGTTGCTTATGAATTAGAGTTGCCTTCCGAGTTAGATAGTATTCATCCAGTGTTCCACGTCTCGATGTTGAAGAAGTGTTTAGGAGATCCTAACTTAATGATCCCTGTGAAGAGTATTGGAGAGAAGGATAGCTTGACCTACGAAGAAATTTTGGTCCAAATCCTTGATCGTCAGATTTGCAAATTGAGAACCAACGAGACAGCCTTAGTCAAAGTCTTGTGGAGAAATCAATTCGTTGAGGAAGCCATATGGGAAGCTGAGGAAGAGATAAAATCCAAATATCCACACCTATTCGTGCTAAAGGATGAGAATTTTAAAGTTAATTTTCTACCCTTAACTAAATTGATTGTCTTTTCTTGAGTTGATGGTCAATTCTTGAGTCCGAATAGAGTTGATTGATAATTGAGGAAGAATCGAGAGTTTGAATGATAGATATGAATGTTGAGATGAGTTTCGAGTCTATTCGTGCCTTGATATCCACCTTTACTCATCATTCGAGGATGAAGGATCCCATGGGGGAGATGATGCAACACCCGGTAAAATTATCGAAACACCCCTAGAATGGAAATGTGCGTGTAATGCATCTTTCCGTGCTCCATTAGAAAATTTGAGATCAGATTTGCGACCAACATGAACAACCAGTGGGAAAATGGTCTCCATCGAACTTCAGAGCCATCGGATCGAAAAATAATTTTTCGATCCAAAATGAATTCCAGCATTGGTGCACGCCCAAGGTACGATGCGCCTGGGATGCGGACCTACACTTTTTTAATTTTTTTATAGGAATTGGAAAACTCATTCAAAAAGTTCTTGGAAAAAAATGCACATGTGAATGTCCAGTCTGCGACGCGGACTGGGCATTTTTTGGGTCAATTTTTTTCTTGTGTTTCGAGGGGCATTCTGGTCAATTTTTAACCCCTCCTAAATTGAAAACATGATCAAATTAGGTCATTTTGATGCGTAAACAGAGTCTTTAATCCAATTCTAAGTCCTTTTCAAAACACTTCAAATACTGGGGCTTGAGAGGAAAGAAGAGGAAGCTTAAGATTGAAGAAATCAAGGGAATTTTTGAAGGTTGATTGGTAAAGCTCCATCCCAGGTATGCAAGGCTAAACTAAAAGCATGAAATTGTCCTTTCATGTGCCCCATAGATGGTCATAGAAAAGTTTTGATAGTTCATGAATCTACTACATAATTCTTGATGGGTTTTCTTCAAAATTATATTAGTTACATGTATTTCCTTATGTTGATGATCATCATGAACTTATTTTATTGAATTGAATATTTTTCATGAGATATTGCATAATCCTATAAGTTAAAATTTTGAAAGCAAACATGAATGAATTTAGGGATTGAGTTTAGAGCCTGGATTGAGAATGTTGATAAAGATTTGATTGTGAAGGTGAGAATGATGATCCGTTGATAGTATTTGATGGTGCATGAGTCTTCCCAAATGAACTATTATAAATAGTTTATTCGATTGTTCCCTAATGATTATTCTAACATTGAGCGATTGATTGAGATGTTGATTGATGAGATGATTAGAGTCTTTATGAGACTGATTGAAAGATAGTGCCTCCATGAGGCTGATTGAGATGATTTGATTGAGATAGTTTGATTAGATGGATTGATTTATGAGCCTTGAGTCATGGGGGGAGTATCGAGCACCGAAAGAGTAAGAGTTAATCCAACTCGCACTCGTCAAACTATGTAACCAAGCATAGGTGAGGATTAGGACCATCACATCACATTATGTCGAGGTTCCCTTTGATTAGAAGTCCTTGAAATCAATAGAGGACTTATAGATTGTTGTCTGCATTTGGACTTGTCCATTATGATTTCGATTCGTTCCCTACCTGGCAAGTACGGAATGGTTGTGGCAACATCAGCGAGATTGTTGTACAATCACTGGCTTATAAGTGATTGCTGTCGGATGAGAGAAACTCCTAGAAAGTTTCCAAAGTGAGTACTTCAAGTTGAGATGAGACGAGTCAAGATGAGTCCCTCTGAGATGAGTCTGATTTGATTGATGAGGTTTGATGGGTTGATGGGTCACTTGTCTACTCTTTATTCTTGCTTTAGATAGACATTTGACATGTTGATTTGTTATTCATTTTGATGTTGATTGATGTTTCATATTGTTCTACCTGTTTCGGTTTCATTCAGCTAATTTACATATCGTACATTCCACATACTGACGCCACTCGACGCTGCATCATTATTTTATAATACAGATACAGGGATTAGATATAATCAACATGCGTATCATTGAGGATCTAGGATTTTCAGTTGATCTGTGAGCCTCCCCTACTCCGTAGGATCCATTATGTTATTTTCATCTTGCTTTAGAGTTAGACATTTATTAGCTTATTATTGATTGAGGTAGCCATAGGAGGTAGCTATGGGTCTGTCATTGGCACCACCTGATAATGATAGATGCTTCATAGATTAGAGTCAAATGTTGATTGTTAAGATTCGAGCTAGTTCTTTCTACTAGCCTTCTTCTATTACATTATTATTATTATTTTGAGACTCTCTTTTGTCTTCTGTTGATTAGTAAAATGTATGAATGAATGAATATGATGAGGTCAAGTGATTCGCTTGGGAACTAGCAATAGTCCCTGAGTGCCGGCCACGTCTTGGGTCCCCTCCCGGGGCGTGACGAAGTTAAAAGAGTCAGAATGTTCACTGCTTGAATAAGAACAAGGAATGAGGTTTGTTGACTTGCATAATAGGGTTTTCCCTTCAACGAGATACCCCCTTTTTAACAATTCTAAACTGAGGAATGAATGTAATTGAATGATGGTTTGTTCAAAGAGATATCACGTAAGACATATCTCTTCTTTTATATATATGTGTGGGGAAGAGAGGATAGTCTTGTTCTTGGAACAGAAAGCTTCTAGCTTTGACTTGGTGGAGCAAGTTTTGTTTAAAATTACTACATTCATGTGATTCTGAGATTTCTCCCTCGAAAATGTAGTGTTACATTCTATTAACTTTTACTACAAAATGAAATAAAGAAATATTGTTGCCATTCTTTGTTCATCATATCTGATTAATATCTATTATTTTAGCTACTTACTGTCGCATTATTAAAACATTCTTTCATTTTGCAGAGAGTTTTTGCAGTGACATAAATTTTGGTCTATTAAAATTTTGCTTATACACTGCCTCCTCCAACGTTTCAGTAAGGTATGTTTCCAAAAAGCATTAACTTCAGTATTCTATCGTCCCCTAACCTAATTCACTCTTCTTTTCAATTGCAGAAATTTTGTGGACCTTATAGTGCACGGAGATGGACCTTCTTTTGGGTTTTTAATGTACAAATATGTAAATGTACATGTTATAACGCAGTGCTCACAATGCACAGGAATGGCCTATCATTTTGGGTTTTAGTGTACACAAATGTGTAAATACGTATATATTTTATAATGCAGTCCAAGAAAATATATAATAATATACTTTATATGTAATATTCCTTCATGCACAAATAAATAAGCATACGTAAAATATGTCATCGTGAACTCTCAGTCATTGCATGCACAGGCCACCATACCTAGTTTATTAATTAGAAAAAGGATACAAAAGTTCGTTAGCTGAGGACACGCTTTATTACCAAATGCCTATAATGCCCATTTAGTTTGGTAAAATAATTAAAAAAAAAAAAATGATACCGACCCAAGGCCACCGCCTTTGAAAATATTGTTGGTCAAAATGATCCGCGTAAAGTTTTATAATCATGCCCATAAATAGCCCTGATGGATACGCAATTTCTCGGTCCTCGTTTGTGTTGCTTTGGATTCTCCCTTTTTCTTCCTTTGGTAATTATTGTTTTGGTTTAGTTCTCCTTTTCTCTCTACATGATTTGGTGTGTTCTTTAGTTGGATATTTTTGAGGATAGACGTAGTCTATGATTGTCGATATGGGGTAATTATTGTTGATCAAGATACTGGGTAGTTTTTGTTGATCAAGATATGGGTAATTATTATATGATCAAGATGTTGAGCAATTATTGTCCGATCAAGGTATGTGTAATTGTTAATTGATCAACATATGAGTAATTATTGTTTGATCAAAGATATGGATAATTATCCTTGATCAAGATAATGTATAATTATTGGTTGATGAAGATATGGATTATTGATGATCAAGATATGGGAAATTATTGGCAATTATTGTTATGATCAAGCTATTGAGTGATTATTTTTTATCAAGATATGGGTAATTATTGTTTGATCAATATTTGGATTATTGTTGATCAAGATATGGGTAATTGTTGTTGTTTGGTGTTTTTGACCTGCATGATTTTGGATGAGTTGGTGTTGATCCATTTGGCTATAAATCTCACCTTATTTACTGATGAATCTTTCTTTCATATCTTTTAAAATGGGGTGTAGGTATCTGATTTGCGGCTCTTGGATCATGATCAGGGGTTTAGGCAGTTCTTGATTTTTTTTGTTTGGTTCACAATTATTGTTGTTTGATTGATCGGTTCTTGATAGTATATTTATTTATTTTGTTCCCATGTGCATTGTAGTGGTGGGGGTTCACATTTGCAGTCCTTGATTACCATTGTTGCTAGAAACTGGAAGCTGGTGAGGTTCGTTATAGATGTAATTGTGGGGAATCAAGTTCCCTTCCAGGTTTTGGGAGAACCTGAGGTTTTTGTTCTCAAAATTTGTGTATTGGTGTTCATTGTTTTGTTCAATTGTTGTGTTTCACATTCATACAGTGGAGCTATCAGTTTGGATTTCATATCTTGACTCACATCTTTGATGCTAATTTTAATGTTTCTCCTCGCATCAACTTCTTTTACCTTCTCATTTTCTCATTGGTGGATGTCATGCTTAGCTGTCAAAATGCAGCAGTCCCCAGATCTCTGACTTCTCAGTCTCTATAAGCTTTGTCAAAACTGGTACGACTCGGAAGTTCTCAACTATGATAATTCTTTTTACAAGTGTAATTGTGTGTTCTGCTGGTGGTTTAAGTTCTTAGTTCAGATGCTCGTGTTCTTTGATGATCCTGATGTCTTTTATGGTGTTACATTTCTGGATCTTTGATAGTGCTGTAAAGTGCTCCTCTGTGTCCTAGCTACTTATCTTCTCTGATGTTTTCCCTTGGTTACCACACTAGCTGGATTTTTTTCTTGGTGAATGAATGTGTAGACCACATGGTAACAATAATAAAAATTTAGTTCTGGAAACTCCAAAGGCATTCCTGTGCACTTCTAGTGATTTCTTAGTTGAGATGGGTTTTGTCAGCTTTGCACTTAGCTGTTCCCTTCTTTTTGTGCTTGCAGTTGGGAATTTTTGAGCAGTGAATTATTCTTTTCATGGAGGGGCTCTGTTTTGGCCATCTGTGTTGAGGCTTCTTTTGGTTCAGGTTTTTATGAGTAGTGAGATTCTCATTTCAGTTTTCTTCCCCAATCAGACTGTTCCCTTATTAAAAATTGCTGTTGTATGGAAGTTCCCAGCTAAAATAGTTTTTCTTGCACTTGTGTGTGTTTTGTGTTGTATTCTACTGCCACTTTTAGTTTTAAGTCCAGATGCCTATGTTCTTCGGTGATCCAGTTGATCAGATTCCTGGTGGTAGATGGGTATATGGTCTTACGGTACCTGAGAAATACTCGAAACTTAATCCTGGATCTCTTGACAGCCCCGTCATGTGGCCCTGTTAGTCCCCCACTTTTGGTATTCTCTCTGCTTATCTTCTCTGCTTCTTGGAAATTTTGTAAGCTTGATGCCTACTGGCTGTGCGCAGCCCTGTTTCTTTGCCATTTTTGTGTGTGCACTGCAATCTGAATATTTATCTGGCTTTGATAAGAGGGATTTTTTCCAATCTTGTTTATTTGCCATTTTTGTACTTGCATTGCAATTGGTGAATGGTATCCGGCTTTGAGAGAGGGGTTTTTCTATCTTGTCTCTGGCATTTACATGTTGAGGTTTCGATAGTTCAGATTTTTATGAGCATAGATAATTTTGACTTCAGTTCTCTTCCCTAATGACTCCTTTGTCTCAGTCAAAACTACTGTTGTACTAGAAGTTTTTCAATTAGGACATTATTTTCACCAGTCTGTTGTACTCTGCTGCCATGAAGTTCTTAGTCGAGATGCTTTCTGTTCTTCGATGATCCAACTAATGAGGTCTCTATGGTGTGACAAACGCTATTGTTTCGATGATCCAATTGATGAGAGGACTCTTATGGTGATGACTTGGCCAATTTTGGATTTTTTATAGTGGCGTAAAATACCACTTTACTTCAGTTCTTGTAGTTACTTTTTTTCTCAGCTTCCGTTTTTTCCATTACCACACTAGTTTTTTTGTTGTATGGATGTGTAGATCATTTGGTGACACTATTATGGATGTTCAAGTTTGGAAATTTCAAAGCTTGGTTAACCAACATGTGATTCTGCGCCACCTTTTGGTCTTTATGGTGCATCGCTGTATTGTCCGGGCTTTAACAAAAGGAGGTTTTCAGTCTCTTCTATGGCATTTCTACTGATTATTCTTTAGGTGGCTGCTCTCAACTGTTCCCTTCTTTCTGTTCTTGCAGCCATTGGTTACAGGGCAGTGAATTGTTCTTTTCAAAGAGAAGCCATGTTTTTGTCCATTTGAATTGAGGTTTCTTTAGTTATGTCTAAAAGGAGTGTTGAGATTTTCAATTTAGTTTTCATCCCTAATGGTTCCTTTGTCAAAAATACTGTTGTATGGAAGTTTCTCAACTAGGATATTATTTTATGCTCGTGTGTGTGGTGTTCTGCTACCACGAAGTTTTTAATCCAGACGCTTATGTTCTTCGATGATCCCATTGATGAGGCGATAACTATGGACACTTGTAAAGTACTCGGCCAATTCTAGATCTTCTGATAGTGGCGTTAAAGTATTCCTTTACTTTTATTCTTCTATAACTACCTACTTATCTTCTTTGCTTTCGTTTCTTTTTCATTATCACGCTAGTTTTTTTGGTTGTATGGATGTGTGTATACCATGTGGTGACACTGTCATGGACGTTGAGATTTGGAAATTTAAAGCTTGGTTTACCGACATGTGATATGCCACCTTTTGGTGTGCATTGCAATCTGGATATGGTCCACGCTTTGACAAAAAAGGGTTCACAGTCTCGTCTGGCATCTCTAGTGATTACTTTGGTGGTTTGGCATCTGTCAGATTTGCACTTGACTGTTTCTTCTTTCTGTTCTTGCAGCCATTGGTTTACAAGGCAGTGAATTATTCTTTTCATGGAGCGGCCGTGTTTGTCTGTTTGAGTGAGGTTTCTTTAGTTTTAAGTCTTATGAGCATCGAGATTTCAGATTCAGTTTTCTGCCCTTATGGTTCCCTTTTCTCATCAAATTCTCTGCTTCCGTTTTTTACGTTGCCGCACTAGTTTTCTTGTTGTATGGAATGAGTAGACCATTTGGTGACATTATTGTGGACATTCAAGTTCGGAAATTTCAAAGGTTGGTTAACCGACATGTGATTCTATGCCACCTTTTGGTCTTTCTGGTGCATGCGCTGTATTGTGAGATTTAACAAAAAGAGGTTTTCAGTCTCTTCTATGGCATCTCTATTGATTGTTCTTTAGGTGGCTGCTATTAACTGTTCCCTTCTTTCTGTTCTTGCAGCCATTAGGTTACAGGGAAGTGAATTGTTCTTTTCAAAGTGCAGCTGTGTTTTTCTCCATTTGAATTAGTTTCTTTAGTTATGCCTTATAGGAGTATTGAGATTTTTGATTTAGTTTTCTTCCCTAATGGTTCCTTTGTAAAAAATACTGTTGTATGGAAGTTTCTCAACTAGGATATTATTTTTTGCTCGTGTGTGGGGTGTTCTTCTGCCATGAAGTTTCTAATCCAGACGCTTATGTTCTTCGATGATCCCATTGATGAGCCGATGACTATGGACACTTGATGAGTACTCGGCCACTTCTAGATCTTCTGATAGTGGCGTTGAAGTATTCCTTTACTTTTATTCTTCTAGCTACCTACTTATGCTACCTACTTATCCTCTCTGCTTTCATTTCTTTTTCGTTATCAAGCTAGTCTTTTTGGTTGTATGGATATGTATATACCATGTGGTGACACTGTTATGGGCGTTCAGATTTGGAAATTTTAAAGCTTGGTTTACCGACATGTGATCCTCTGCCACCTTTGGTCTTTTTGGTGTGCACTGCTATCTGGATATGGTCAGGGCTTTGACAAAAAAGGGTTCACAGTCTTGTCTGGCATCTCTAGTGATTACTTTGGTGGTTTGGCGTTCGTTTGATTTGCACTTGACTGTTTCTTCTTTCGTTCTTGCAGCCATTGTTTTTACAAGGCAGTGAATTATTCTTTTCGTGGAGCAGCCGTGTTTGTCGGTTTGAGTGAGGTTTCTTTTTTTTTTTTTTTTAAGTCTTGTGAGAATCGAGATTTCAGATTCAGTTTTCTGCCCTTATGGTTCCCTTTTCTCGTCAAAAAGCTATTCTTGAATGGAAGTTTCTCAACTAAGATTATATTTTTCACCATCTATTTTGTGTTTTTCTGCTGTGAAGCTTTTAATCCAGACACTTGCATTATTCGATTGTCCGATTGATGAGAGGACTTTCATAGTGTACTTGGCCAATTTTAGATCTTTTTGTAGTGGTGTAAAGTACTTTTTTTTACTTTTGTTCTTTTAGTTACTTTTCTTCTCTGCTTTGGTTTTTTCTGTTACCACACTAGCTTTTTTGTTGTATGGAATGTGTAGAGAAAAATAAAGAACACAAATAATTTACGAGGTTCGGCAAGTGGTGCCTACATCCTCGGGCTAAAAGCTC
>JAABOM020060738.1:0-11630 GCA_011800125.2 Solanum clarkiae
TTAAAGAGCCATTTTGCTTTATTCCATCATACTCCAAAGCCAAAAAATAGTCAATCTTTGGCTCCATCCGAGATTGCATATACATTATGTAAAAATATGGACAATGTACCTGTGACCACATTAGGTGAAGCTTCCAAATTTTTCTAACTCCCTAGAGCATAAGTGCGATTCTGGACTCTGCTAGAGCTAGCTACCCCTCTAACACCTCTACCACGACCCACAAGTGCTTGCTGACCCCTACCTAATGGAGGAACTGACGATGATTCCACAACAGCTGACCCATTAGATTGTCCTATATCACCCATACGTCTCCTCAGGCAATCTCTCATCATATGCACTAGCGCACCACACTAATAACAAACATCTGTCCCAACATGACATATACCTAAATGACTCCTTCCACACTTTTTACAAGGATGAATAGGGAAGATTTACTGGCCTGCCGAATATCCCGCTGTCCGGAAACTTTGCCCTTCATTTTTCGAACCAAACTGATTTCTCCTAGACCCCTGAAGTTATGGTGGAGCACTGGCTGCAGAGTAGGAGGATGATGTCCTAGGCGGTCCATTAGAAATCAAGGCCTAAGCTCACCTTGGGGTGGTGTAAACTACCCTGTAGATCTGGCCCTCTTGGACTACGCCCTTTCCAACTCTTGTGTCCTTCTCCTTTGCCTCTGATCCTCCAATTTCTGTGCAAAAGCTTGCATTCTCTCTATGTCCATATCTTTGTTCAAGGAAGCAATAGTACAATCTCTGACCAAATACGTATCCAATCTATCCACATATCAATGAACTCTATCTGCCATAGTAGCAACTATATTAGGAGCATACCTGGCCAGGCAATTAAATTGAAGGCTATACTCCCTCACGCTCATATTCCCTTGGTGGAGGTTCAAGAACTGATCTGCACAGACCTCTCGGATCTCTAATGGAAAATAATGGTTAAGAAATGCCTCTTTGAATTCTTTCCAGGTAGTTGGAGGTGCATCTATATCCTTAGATTGCTTCCAAGCTTTATATCACAATATAGCCACACCTTTCAATCTATATGTCGCTAACTTGACAGCTTCTATACCACTCGCATGCATAACATCTAAAGTACACTGAATCTGATCAATAAAGTCATGGGGTCTTCATTAGGATCTGACCCAGTGAAGAATGGAGGGTCCAAATTAAGGAAATCACGTATCGTCGTACTAGCTTCCCTATTCACACCACCTGCACCTGTAATAGGGCCTTCCTGTCTTTGGCCTTGGACAGCAACTATACGAGTCAATAGTTGGACTGCGTTTCTTAGATCCTGTACTATAGCATCGATAGGTGGTTCTAGGGGAATTTCACTATTTCCGTGTTCATGAGGAGCTGGAGGAGTTGGATATGTCTATGAGAAAGACTCCTCTTAAACCTCATTTCGTTGTCTCACCCGATTGAGTATATCAACCACCACTTCTACTCCCTTCCCTTTATCTTTGTTTTGCCTGGTTTCTAGCATATTTGCTGTACAAAACAATTTAGGGGTTAGACACAATCCACCTATTACACTTAGCTCTATGGAACGATCTAAAGAACGAAAAGAAAGTAACAACTCCTAAATTCCACGGAGCCTCTTTCTTGTAAATGTGGTGCACAACACATCGATAAATAAGATTCCACATAGACACGGCTTTGTAGACTACCTAGGATGACCCAGTCTGATACCACTTCTGTCACACCCAAAGTCCCGTTAGGGCGGACTGAGACCCATTGTCGATAAGGCCCGGGAGAACCAACCTGTATCTATGCGCTTTCTATACATATTATAAGGGATTCCTATGTTAAACATGCCTTTAAGAAAATAAACAATGATAACAAGCCAAAAGGAAATGTATATGGCTAGACCGTTGGGGCTACGGTGTTTAAAGTACGAGACATGACCACACTTTAGTTTACTTAGTCTACAGGGCCTCTAGATAAGGAAAAGTATCTGATAAGGGTCGGAACAGGCCCTACCTCGACTAACTATACAATACAAAAATATAAGCTCTAGATGCACAAACTCCGAAGAAACCTGGAGCTTGGTAACAGAAGCTGGATATCCTGTACTCCTACTGGGAGATCTGTTAGCACCTGTACCTGCAGCATGAAATGCAGGTCCCCCATAAGGGATATCAGTACGAGATAATGTACTGAATATGTAAGGAAGGAAATACTCTATATGAAGTAACAACTAAAATGAAACTATGTACTGGTGTAGGATAATAGACCACCTTTAGTCATACTGTGGGATCATGTACTTTATGTTCTTTTTATCATTTTACCTTTACTGTATAATCTGTGGACATCATGTAATACAAATGACTAGCTGATCAGTGGTAAAACTATATTGGGATTGGCCCTGGCTAGGCTCTTCCTTAACCCCTCAATCAACCCCTTGTGATAGGATCGTCCCTGGCTAGGTGATTCTTCTACCCCTTAGGCTACCACCCATCAATAAGCAATATACTTTACTTTATCTTTCAATTACCTTTGAGATGATTCTTTTGGTGGTCGGAATATTGGAGCTATAGGGTTGTATATGTAGCATGTGACATGTAGATAATCATACAAGACAATATGACAGTGAAAAGAGTACGTTACACAAGTAAATGAAATGCGTATGAAATGAAACAACTCGTGATCTTTATTTAGCAACAAGAACCCATGTAACTGGGTATCCAAACATGTATGCAGATTTACAGGTGACTATGTAGGGAAGCAAATGAACATGTCAAAGAGTAGAGATACGGTTAATAGTTGTGTCGGAGTTGGTAAGTGCCTTTATGTGCCGAGGAAGAATCTAGATTTCATGCCAAGTAATATGAAATCAAGTAGCCTTACATACCTCGTTGTACGACCTTGCTATTACCTTGATATAACCTTCCCTTCCTCCAAATATTTATCTATAACATAGTAGGTGATAAAACTAGCATTAGCAGCTGATAGATACATCTTGGTAGCCCAATCTCATAAAGAAACAACATACGGGCAGCAAGAGGGTAGTTATAAACCCGAGTGTATTCTTTCAACCTTTCCACCCCTAATCGTATTTTCTAATACACATTATCATATACATATCATGTGAAGCATGTTATAGTGCCATAATAGTCTTATAATAGCCCACAAAGCACAACACATAACAATTCTACAGAACATACAAATGGGCGGCATAATATTACATTCCTATGCCCCATTTTGACGTCGACAATCCCAAACCTGTCCCAACTTTAACCAAACTATCCTCAACAATTTTATAAATAAAAACAGCACTATAACAGTCTTAGCATAGTACCAAAGTATTCATGAAGTATGTGAGGGAATTGCCTTCCATCCATCAGCCTACAAGTTCCAATCAACATTACACTTAAGGTAGCTCAATAAAACTCGTTTGTTAAATGAAATCAAAATCAGGACAGCAACCTTAGGGTAATATCTATAACTCAAACCATGTTAGGAACATCAACTTCTCTTCATAATATAGCCCACAAACCATAGAGAAGTCACTAAAACAAAAGGCAAGTGTGCAACAACTTTCTAAACACACGCTGTCCAAATTTTCAGCACAAGCATAACTAGCATATACTTCTTATTTTTCATGAAGAAACAATACTAAATACACAACTATAATTACTTACCTTTGCCTTCAAGATTCGTCCTTCCTTCAAGAACCCTAGAGGGTTATATCACCTACTTTGTAAAGTGCCGTAAAGAGAAGAGAAGAGTTCTTTTGGAAAGCTGAAAAATTGTTGTAAGTAAAATGACTTAAGGGGATACTTTTGAGCCATTTTTTAATGCTCTTTTGGCTGACCTTATCTTGACCTTTTGGCCACATGTTAGTACATATTAAGAAGCTGGTGATATAGCAGCTTGGCTCTCACACTTGCGCCTAAATAGGTCTCAAAGTTGATGGGCTTTGGCTGCCCATTTTCCAAATTCTTCTTCACTTAGCTTGGGCCCAATTAGCCAAGTGGGTTGTGGTGTACTTGGCCCCTTTTACTATTCATATTGAGCTAAAAATAAAGTACATTTAAGATGCTAAAACATGGGCTAAACTTACACCCTTAACATAGACTTTATTCATAATCGGACTTAGACAAGTTCGGCGTTGGGCCTCGTCTCTGTTTAGCTAGCAAATTTAAGCTAAGTAAGTAGGTGATTCACCTGCTAGCTTCCTAAGTCCTACAAGCACCTCAATTCTCTCACCTTGTTTAGGGCTGTGATCTCCTTAATTTGACACAAGATATGTATACACTCGACCCTCTTAAGCGTTAGACGCATTTATCGCTCTATAACATGAGATTCAAGAACTTTTAAAAATAGGTTCTAATTTGATCAAACCATATCATGTTTCATTTGTATAGTACTAGTATTGTAAGATGTGGGGTATTACATAAAGAGTGGCACCCGATTCTATAAATGCATACACATCAAAATAAAAAATCTTTAACATACCAGTAATGACATCGGGCACCTCATCCACCCCTTGTCTTCCTTAAAGAGCATAGAATCTATTTTTCCTTGGAGCATACCCTTGTTGACCTCATCTTCCCTTTTGGCCCGCATTAGCACCTTGTGGACGACTATCTCTACCTTTGTTTTGAGCATGAAGATAATCAATAACCTTGTGACATATTTCACCACAACTAAAGCAAGAATTAGAATTCCTCAAACATGAACTTCTATGATTCTTTTCACACCTTAGGCATCTCGGATTTGTCACTTCTCTATTACCACCTTAGAATCTTGGGTTAGTCACCCTATCATTGGCAAACCTCTTATTAGGAGCATTGGATGACCCTTGGCCTTGGAACTTGTTGCCTGGAGGAAACTAGCCACCCTTAAAACCTTGGAAACCACCTTCAAAATGAGCCCTCTTGGACTCACCACTTCTTCTTTTTCTAAGATTTTCACCCTCTAGTTGCTCGGCATAAGTCATGAGCCAATACAAGTGCATATCACTTACTGGCATGGCGGTATGACACTCCTCATTAACCAAGTCGGACACTCTTGACACAAATTTGTTCATCCTTGATCTAGGTTAAGCAACCAATTATGGAGCATACTTAGATAGCTTGTTAAACTTAAGGGAATACTCCCTCACATTCATGGAACCTTGCTTAAGGTTCACAAATTACATCATCTTAGCCTTCCTTAGCTTGATAGGAAAGAACCGATTTTGAGGAATGTGGCTTTAAACTCTGCCCAAGGGATAGCATTATCATTTCCCTTCTCCAACTTCTATTTTGTAAACCAAATTTGAGTCACCCCTTTGAGTTAGTAGGCCACCAACTCCGCCTTTTCCATTGAATTGACCCCTATGATGGATAGCACCTTGTACACCTCATCTATAAACTCTTGGGAATCCTCATCCATCTTGGATCCACAAAATTCCAATGAGTTCATTCTTGTGAAATCCCTCACCCTAGAAGCTGGAGTGGGAGCATGAGGGGCTTGGACCCTTGGTTTATTTGGTTGGTCATAACATGAGCCAACATTGTAATAGCATTTATGAACTCTTCTTGGGCTACCCCTCCATTTTGAGGAGCTTGGGGAGCAGGAGGGGTCAATTGCTCCTCAGGTGTACGGGCTCTGCTTAGTCTCGCTCTTGGAATCGGCATGATCTAGAAGACCAAAGAGCATTTTTTAGGGGAAAAGCCTTAAGCTTACATCTAAAGCATGATATAGACCATGAAGAAGTAAAATATTTCCTAAAATGCCTCATAACCTCTCATTCATAGTTGTGGCGCGCTTCACAACCATGAATAAGACTCTAATCAATGCGGTGTATTGGATTTCGAGGACCATTAACAACCTAGTGCTCTTATACTAAGTTTTTCATGATCCAAGCATAGGGCCTGGACGCGACATGGCGAATGGGGACCCCAAGGGACCCCAAACAAGCCTCTTAGAATATCAATCGCACATCCTTGGTCATGAAAGAAAATTAAATAACAACAAGATATATAGTAAAAAGGGAAGTGGGACTAAGGGAAATCATGATAATCATGAAAGCATAAAAGAGTCAAGCTCATTGCATGGGTATATTATAATATCCAACAACGCCTCTAACATGGAATGGAATGGAGGCCAAGCGACCTTCCGAGATCACCCTCATAGTAACTAGTTTTCAACATAAAGAAGTCTCAAAATAGCAAGAATAATATAGATAGTGTCCTCGAACTTGAGGATTCACTAAAACTTGCTTCAAATGATCGTACTAGCCACGAGGAGGAGGATGATCAAATAGAGATCTATTCCTTACATGGTAATATCATGTAGGCATAAAGCATGCATTAGTACGTTTGAATGTACTAAGTATGTGGGATGCAATGCAACACAACATAGTCCAAGTGGTCAAAATGCATAATCATAGGCAATGAATAAGTGTAATCTCAATATGGCATGCATGATAAACGCTTGAAGCAAATCATGCTCATAAATCATTCAACTTGCATATTACATAATACATGTATGGGATGAGACCTTAACTGACATAGACCAAGTAGCCGCAACTTGGAATCCAAGGCATGATACTCCCTTGTTCATGTGGATGGGCATGATACCCCCCGACTAGGTATGGTCTACATGCCAAGGCAAAGCAAACATGATAACATGAACTAGATGGATCCATTAGTATAACAAGGGTAATAATCATAATCCTATAGTGGCACATAGTTTAGAGACAAAAGACTTTATGTAAGGACCCCTTGAGTCAAGCCCCTATCTTAAGTCTCAATTGGTGCTAAGTCTAATCCCATATAATACTTGATATAATCATAACTTGTATAACTTGTAAGAAACATGAAACATGACTAGAGTAGCTCTTAGAACATGCTTGACCTCTATTAGTGAGTATAACTTGAAACATGATAGTAGATCATAATCATACATGAGCTCTTGCTTTAAAATGAATGGCTCACAAAAGGTAAAAAACTTGAAATAGGGCTTAACTTGTAACTTGTAAAATCATAGATAGTTTTCATGAATTCAATACATACTTGAAATCCCTTAATCATAATATAGTTACTTAAATTGTAAATCATGAAATAGATTATCAATAACTTGAGAATTCTTGACATGACATTTTATCAAACACATGGTAGGTTCATGATACTTATTCAAAATCATGTAATTCAAGAGTGAAATAAGATGAGTAAACTTAATGCAAATTAACCCACCAACATGCAGTAAAACCCTCATGTAGGGTACCTTGAAATCCATCATCAAAACTCATAATAGGTCATACTTTCATACCTTAAAACATCATAGTCTCAATAGACAAAATTAATTTATGATATAAGATTTAAATTGATATCCATACATAATCAACAATATTTCATAAAACCCAACATAATTTTTATTCATAATTCATAATAAGAGATACCCATAGGTAATACAACTTTAAAACATGTAATTTTCATAAAAAGGAAGATTGGGCTCCATGGATGAAAGAATCCAATGGATAAAACCCATATACCTCAAACTTGGATTTTCTTGAGATGAGCTTGAAGGAAACTTAGAGCTTGAAATGAATCCTTGAGTTCCAAAATTGAGCTTGAGATCATTAGATTTGAATGAGAGAATTTATAGAGTCTTAGAGAGGGTTGAGATAGGGTTTTTGTGAGTTATAGAGTTGAAAAATGGTTAAGTATGGTTGATTTCATGCATAAGAGGGCATGGGGCTATAACCCCAATCCCCTTGGGCACATAAGAAAACTGAGGAAAATTTTGTACTGGTCTGCATCTGGTCCGCGACGCAGACCTACTGCGAAGGAGAAAATAACACTGCCCTGCACCCCTGGTGCGTCGCGGCCAGCGAGGATGCTCTGTGAAAATCAAAATTTAGCAAAAAATATTTTTCACTACGGGTCTTCTAAAATCAGGGTCATACCCATTTCCCACTCAATTTTACCCCCTGATCGAGAATATGAAGTCGGATTTCTATATCAGACACAGATTTTGAGATATATGGAAATTACGATTATGGGCATTCTGAAGTACATTTTTTGGGTGTTTCATCTTTTAAGACATCAAGGAAATCGTCAAAGTTAGGAAGTCTTAAGGCACGATCCATAGGACGACATTAGACACGAAGAAGTGAGACAATTCCTAAAAATCCATCATAGCCTCCTACTCGTAGGTATGGTGCACTTCACACCCATAACCCATAATAGGACTCTGTTCAACACGACATGTTGGACTCAGAGGATCATTTGTAAAACTAGTGCTTTGATACCAAGCTTGTCATAACCCTGGCCTATGGCCTAGGAGTGACATGACAAAAGGGAACCCGAGAGTCCTCAAACAAGCCTTATAGAATCCATGTATACGTCATTAGTTCTTAAGTGCATAATTAAACAATAAGCACATAGTTCTAAGGGATGAGTAAGTGTGACTTACGCTATGGGGACGCCATAAGAAAAGGGATTTGCATGGATTCACATAACATATAGCATCTAAGAACTAAGGGGCGAGTAAGTATGACTCACGCTATAGAGATAGAAGGGACTTAGGACTTTCCATATCTCATCATAACATCAATATCAAGAGATAGGAATAAATATTAAGCATAGAACATATCAAGCCCATACATAGGGTTTACATGATGTCCAATAATGTCTCTAAGTCATAGAATAAGAAAGGGGCTAAGACATGCCCCAGGCTCACCCTCAAAGTAAAGACATAAGTGGAAATAACATAATAGGTAGAAAGAATGTGGGTCTTGTCCTTGAAGTAAAGGACTCACCACTAGCAAGCTCATAATCCAATTTAACCATCATGAGGTGGATAAAGACAGTCTTCTGTCCTAACATGGTTAGATCATGTAGGCAAAAAAGTATGTATTAGTACGTTTGCATGTACTAAGTATGCGGGCATGCAAATGCTTATGAACATATAATCCAACAAATCAATGTTAGATGAAAAGGGCACATATACATAGAAGGAAGTATATAAGAAAGAATAATATTTATTAATGTATCATGAAATCCATGATGCATGAATGCTATAATACTTAACATAATGGGGATGACATCTCAACTAACATACCATATAGCTATCACTTGGAATCTCGATATTGCGTCTACACTGGAGAAAGAGTAGGCTACTTTCCAAAGGTAACCTATACACTCACCTTACGGAACCCATTTCGGACAGTAACTCACCTCACGAGAACAACACCTATTTCAAAGAGTACCTTACCTTATGGGAACAACATCCATTTCGAAAAGGATTTCCATAACATATCGTAATCATCCACAAAGGGGCATGCCACTCGATGCTAAGTCATCATCACACAAGAATACATGATATATGTACGTGCTTTTAATAGTAGCATAAACCTTTTCAAAACATAATAATGCATTATGTGAACACATGTCATGTCATAACCATACTTGCCTTGAAATCATAGTCATAATCAAAATTGGGTAATAAATCACATCATAAAATCTCATAAAAATACTTATTCATGCATGCATATGCCATGAGGAATGAATGAATAGCATAGGTACTAAGAATTCATAATTCAATCATAATAATATAATAATCATAGTAAATCCATAAAGAAATCATCAATTAAAGCATACTTAAATTCCTCATGCATAAATTCATAATTTAAAGGGATATGCAGATTCAAACATTCATAATATTAATGCAATTCAACATAATAGGGCTTAAATAACCTTAAAATAATCAATTAAATACAATCCATATATCAAATTAATCAAATCAATACTAATTTAAAAGATCCATGTGCAAAGTAAATTTAAAATTCATAAATTAAGAAGTAAGAAGTCTTTGGGGTCTTCAAGATTGAAAAGGGTCATGAATCAATCCCACATATCTAAGATAACTAGAAGAATTACGAAGAAATTGATTTGAGAAGAAGACCCTTCTTGAGTTCGTAAGATGAATCTCCAATGTCACACTTAAAAGGAGTTCTTAGAAGAGAGAAATCTTTAGAGTTCTAAGTGTAATGAATGAAATTGAATAAAGATTTAAGTGTATAGGTCTTTTCAGGGTTTAGGATAAGTTAGAAAGTCACAAACGAACCTTAAAATAACCAAAAGTATGAGAAAGCCACTAATGAGGTGAGGACTAAAGTGCTTAGGGGTCTCGTGGGAGAGCACCATGAGCCATACAATGGACTATAGTTCGTATAAGGGTTCATTCACATATCCATGTTTCGAGACGGTAATTCCAAACTTAGAGACATTTCGAGACCAGGTCTTCAAGAGACCCCCACCACGGCTTGTGGTTAGGTGTATGACCTCTACAAGAGTCCTTGGAAGCTGCCTTTCCTAGATTCTTAGCTTCGAGGCTAGGGCACCTACCATGATCCCCTTCCGCGACCAGTTGTAAGGACTGCGACTTGTGGGAGATGCCATGGAGGGCCACCAAGCCTAAAACTCATTCTTGAGCCACATGAGGCCATGGAAAATGCTAAGGGTCACCCCATGGATGCCCCTACGGCTTGTGGGAGCGTCCCTGGAGGGGAATCTTGGTCACAAACTCTAGAAAATCAATTTTAAGCATCGTTAAGGCTTTCCGAGGTTTCAGTCCTTACATCATCTCCCTATTAGCAACATTCATCCTCGAATGAACTAGAACATGGCTTGAAAGGCTTGACTTGAACATAAAACATTTCAACATGGGAACACAATTGAAACGACCCCTAAAAGTGCCTAAAAACGTGCCGTAGAAGTGTCTAGAATCTTGTTTTCCATATATCTAAAAATTCGTTTGCTATTTTGAAAATCTGACTTCATATTCTTGTTCAGGGGGTCAAAATTAGGGGGAAAAGGGTCTAAACTCAAGTTTAAAGTAAAGGAATCAATTTATGAAATTTGCCCTTGGTGCAATTTCCAGTGAGGGTCCGGGACCTCTCTACGACGCTGAGAGGTTTAAATTCTGCACTGTTTTTCTTAGTCCATCCAGATTTTTCTAAGTGTTGGGCCTAATTCTTCCTAAATGTGTTTTGACCTATGCTTAGCCTTATTTCACCTTCATATCACCCTAAACATTCACTAATACTCACGAAAACTCTTAGCCAAATATTTACTCCTAAATTCAAGTCCCAAACTCAAGACCAATCTTAAGGATTTCGTCAAGGATGTCACTCAAGCTTCAAGTCTGCATTTTCAATCTTCTTCAAGGGGTTCTCCAAAGCTAAGGTATGTAGTGTTGAACCATTAGGTCTTTCACCCATGGTGCCTAAACCTCTTTTTTTTTACTAATATTGCATGATTTAAAGTTGATTTTACATATGGGTCTTGTACATTAAGAAATTTATTACACAGTAATTTGAGCTCATGAAAGTATGGTTGTTTTAGGATGTTTTGAGCTTAAATCTTGGATCTAATGTCGGATTTGATGAGGGGTTTTGATCTGTATGTCTTAAGGATTTTGCCAGGTGTTGATTGATGGTTTTACAATGGATTTTATTGCATGATTTCATCTCTAAATTTCATGGTCATTTACCCCCATGACACACTTGCCATGTGTTTGATAAAATGTCCGACTAGGGTTACTTGAGGAATTGAAGGTCCAATGCATGTATTATATATCGATATACATATAGATTCACTGACTACATTTCAGCCATCCAGAGATCCT